>APFE030978173.1:156900-181856 GCA_000404065.3 Pinus taeda
ACTTGTAGCTTTTGTGGGTTGTCTCGGGCCACCCAGCCTTGGATTTTTCCTCTGTTCTATGGTTTTGGGGCACCTTTCTGTTACTTCAAATTCGCAGATCCAAAGTCTCGCTTCTTTTGTTTAAACTTCTGCTCAATCTTGACGGCATATTGGTATGTCGTGCCGAGCAAGGAGATGTCCAGGAAATCCATCTCGTCTTCGATGTACCTGTGTAGGTAGCCATAGTACTTTAGTTCCAAATGTTTCTCAAAATCCTTGATACCCAACCTCATGCAAAGGGTATGAAAAAAATTGGTAAATTCTAGCACATCTTGGTCCCTTCCCTGTCGCAGCGTTGTCCACTTCATGTATTTATCCTCATAGCTCCTCGCAGGGTAGTACGGATCATTGATGGCATCCCTGAATGAATTCCAAGTGGGTGCAACTGAAAAAAGTGAGGTCATAATTTCATCCTTATGCTCACAGTAGGTTTCCCACCAGTCCTTGACGTGGGGCACGACTTTAAGAAGAGAAAACGTAATCGTTTCTCGGCTGGAAAAATCATGAATAGAAAAATATCCTTCTAGCATATTTAACCATTTATCTACAATGTCTACATCTATTTGGCCCTCAAATATGGGAATATCAAAGTCTACTTGTACCTTAAAAGGAGTGGAGCGTCTAGAGTGGCTGCTGGATGTGGATGTGCCACCGGTGGGCAACTATTGAAGGATCTAGGCAAAGCTATCCATCATCGCATTCCTTTGTTTCTCTAGGGCCTCGAGTAATATTTTCATAGGATCTCCTACCCCCTCATTTTTCTTTTATTTCCCCACGGGCAGTTGTTGAGGTTTGGGAGGCTGATCTTGCAAAGGTTCAAGCAGATCGAGCCCTAACTCCTTATATCCCGACCTCGTTGGGGACATGCAAAGAAAAACATAGAAAAAGAACACTGCTTTGATACCACTAATCCAGATTTAAATAAGAATGCAACAAATTACCGATATACGCATAAATAAAAATATGCAGTAGAAACAACACTTCATTTCATTAATATGAGATACTAAAACTATGTTTACAAATAAAATGGTAAGAAGACTAGCTTAGGTGATGGTAGCTTATCTCTGAGAAGAGATGTGGCAGCTACATGCCTATGAACTATGTTACAATGAGGCTCAAAGGCCTTTTTATTATTGAGAATCAATGGAAAGCCCTAAACATCCAAAAACCTAACCTTACGAGATCAAGCGCCAAACTATGGGCCCCGTTTGGGTAAATTGGTACATCAACTTCCTGGAGTCGTAACTTTGGCATATGATCTCTGTTTCACACACACAATACCTCGTTAGAAATATCTATCCAAGGACTACAAATTTTAAATGCTCAAAATTTGACCACAACCCATGTTGGTCCCAGTTTTCCAAAAAAATGGTCGTTTAGGGCTTCAAAATGGCTTCGGAAGTTCAGGACCCGAAAAACTGCCAAAAATAGTAAATTGTGCTACAAATAAGGAAATTGAGAAACTGAAAGAAACAATGGTTGGGGTCCATGTGGAATAGGTAGATGGCCACCAATATCCACTTGGATCACTACACCAACTAAATATTTCACTACAGACACTACTACTAAGTTCATATTCAAAAATATTATCACTCGGTTATGGTACCCCCGAAGCCTCACAAATGACCAGGGGACCTACTTCATTAGTAATACATGTTGGCTTGTGGGGGCCTAACCTAGGTTCAGTGTTAGTTAGCCAAACAAATTCCTACAGTACTGGCCCTTCCGGCATTAGCTCGTGGAGTGTGAAATGAAGTCTCACTCGAAGCAGTATGGGGGGATGTTGGAACCAAGTTTTCGCACCCTTGGGATGGATGTGATGTCGATTTATTCCAACTAAGCCTGCCTTCACATAGGTTGGTTTATACCTCTGTTCTACCCTTCAGTACCTTCACGAAATGTTACAATCAGCTTCCATGTAGCCCTAACCAGGGGCTGATATGCTTTCACGCTACTAGGGCGGCGAACTGTGATATTTCCCAAACTACGATAAGTATCTTACTTATCTTATTAACAAATCTTAGTTAGCTTCGTGTACACAAATGTTCTTACTTGCATTCACTTAAACAACACAATTATACACATTCTCACATCATATAAGCATTAGAAGTGAAATTCATACCCAATATAAAAAATGCATAAAGAGGAAATAAAGACGTGGAAATTATAGGATACTTCTCTTTATTGATAATTCCAGATGATTATAGACTTGACTCGCCCTACGCACTCAACTGCAGGGCTCTGCACACTCAACTGTGGACTTAGAGGCCTCTACACACTCAGTTGAAGAGCCTCTACCTATGCTACAACCCAAAGTTAGAATTTTACTCAGAGCTATCTCTCATACATCATATCATTCTTCATGTTGTGTCCATCTATCTACTTAGAGCTTTGCTCTATTTATACAATCCCATAGTCCGCGGACCATGGGTAGATCTTTTACAACCAACATTACATTATCAAAATAAGGGTGGACAACCCTATGACTCTTTAACATCTACACACTCTGCAACCACAAAATGAGGAGTCTTTACATTTGGATTACAAAAATTGGACCAAAATATGGGCTTTAAGCCCCAAAACTGCCCTTGGGGGATCTTGCGCCCAACAAGCCCCCAAAATAAACATCATGACTCATCCTAGAGTCACTCTGTAGATGCAGAGATCTTAGCGTGAAGACCTCCCATCTCTGTCTAGATCACTGCAACATCGGAAGCGCACTGAGTGGCCTCCTGCTAGACTTCTTCCACGCATTGTTTAGTGACTACTACTGAACTGCTGCTCTAAATATTCTGCTGAGATGGCTGTAGTTTCGTGAGCTTCCCTTCAGTGGAGGTTGTGATCACATAAGCCTCATCAATCCATGGCTATAGGCACAATTTTAAGACCGATTCTTTGTGCCGAGCGACATCTACCTATTCCTTGAGCGCCTTTGCCTCCTCCATCTATGCAAGCCTCTGTTTAAGGGCAACCGTCTGCATGGTTCCTTTTACCTCATCATACTTCTATTATAGCTCACAAACCTCTATCTCTAGGCACTCTACATTCGAGTCCTCTTGCAGGGTGGTTAGGACCTCGAATCACTATTCAAAGAGTTGCACGCAGTCGGCCACTCCACTGTCAACTGCCGCCATTGTTGTCGTAACAACAGTGGTGCATTGTTCCCTAATCTCCGACGAAGTTGAAGGTTGACCCTTCAACTGTAGTTCTGCGATCTGGAGGTTCCGCTCCAGCTAAACCCTGGCCATCTCTGCTCTTGCGTCATGCACACATATGGCTAACTTATGGATGCACACCTCCACCGATTCTTCTACTTGAATGGCCAACTTAGGGACCATCTGACAGGCTTCCTCTATGACCTGCATTATTTGTTTGTTATGTTCCATTGCATCATTGTAATGCAGGCCCAACTTCTCAATGTGATGCACTGCTCGCTCATTACCCATAGAGCGTGACTCTCCCTGGCCCGAAGTTCTGCGGTGAATCCATCCTGTAAGAGGTAGAGCGTCTCACAAGGGAGTGCATCCATGTTCAACCCTACCCCTTTCAAACTGCTCACCATGGGTTTGTTGGCTTTCTTCTCTGTAATAAGTGCCCCATCTGGTAGTGCTATCATGTTGGTCACCCTTGTGTGAAACATCTCCTCAGTAGCTGAAGTGCCAATTGCGAGGCTAGTTGACACTGTGCCAACCTGTGGAGTGTGAACCTGCAACTCCTACAACTATGTTTGTAGATGCCCCAATACCAGCTACTATTGTTCTTAAAATTGTTGGAGGGCCTCTGCAGTGACATCCCTCACTGTTTTGATGATATCATGCAAATCCCCCTCAGTGAGGTTGATTGGGTCGAAAGAAGTCTTTGATGCCTATGTTTTCTTTTGTGGCACTATTTCTTTCATGGCCGCGGATGGTTGAGCTGGGTGGATGTCATCTGTGGGTCTGCACCACCTTGTTTTGTGTTTGTCTTGGGTTCAGACGAAGGTAACTTCTATCCTTCACTCTCTTCTTCTCCTATTTTTCGTTGTTCCACTAGCTGCAAAGCATCACATCGTACCTAAGCCTTAGTCAATGCTTCCTCTTTTCTGTTCTATTATACCAGCTGTGCCATTTGAAGCTTTGTTTCTTCCTTCTTGTGTTGCGTAGCAGACTTGTCTATTTCCACCATGGAGCTAGCTAGAGCGCGCCACTCTGGCGGCCAAGACTGAAGGACTGCGAAGATCACATCATCTATTGCTAGGTACTATAGGTTATGCCATGTCTTTATAGGGTCCTTCCATGCCCTAATAAAAAAATGGTAAAAATCTGCTTTGAACTCTGCAAATCTCTATAAACTAGAATAGATTGTGGGTGACAACCATGGCTTGCGATTGATCCCCATCCGGATATTCATCTCCATCAGTATCCAAAATATCTTGCTTTCTCTGATACACTGTGCATCCCTGGTCATCCACAACGAAGCATACTTTTCTCCCTCTATAAGGTCCAATGCGATCGAAGGGAACTGTCTATCTTCGGGTAGCTTCCATGCCACCAGTACAATCGATAACAAGAGCCATGCATAATGAAATGTTTTTCCCTACTCCTGTGCCTCTAGAAAATTCACAAGGAACTTGCCACATAGATAGTTCACCCAGTTGAACTGGAATCCTTCCACACATTGGGCCACTAGTGTAACCATGAGTGCGGGCACCTCATCTGCATGGTGCTTTTGCATCACCTTCCCTACTAGGATTTGTGTTGCAACCTTGACGGTAGGGTTTTTGATGCTGGAGATGGCGTATCCTCACTTTTTATTCTCCAACTTGAACTGCTTCTTCATTGCTTCCACAAGGGCCAACTTGCCACCTTTTCCTTCAAAAATATTAGCTGGATCCTCCCCTGCAAAAGGAAGCCATCTAATTTGGTGAATCAAATGGTCTGTGATGGGGATGGGCTCTTCTAGCCACAAACATCCATCATGCACCAAACAGAGCAGCTGCCAAATGACGAATATGGTCATTGGGGCACGATGGTAATGCTGCGCCCAGAGTAGGTTTAGCAACCTGGCTTTCTCTACACCTCTGAGCCATGTCCGCAACTCCAATTGATTTGTTCCAGCAGTCTCGTCAATCCTCTGGTGCAATAGCTTCGCAGCCAACAAATGCGGGAACTTATTGTGATCTGCGAGGTCATAATCTTCAAATTTCAACACAGGAACCTGCCCCAAGTGATGTTGCTCAAAAACAAGATCATCTGGGAGAAGTGAAGAGAGCTCTTAATCTCATCTATGTCCTTCAGCACATTGGCTTTACCCTTGCACGGAGGAACATATTCAGGTAACCGAGTAATAGGGTTCACACCCTAGGTTTCAACTTCCATCTCTACATCCTCCTTCACCACCAGGATTTCTTCAGAGTCCTCCTCATTGGCCTCTAGATTAATGGCCTTCCCATTTTCCTGCAATGTAAGCTTAGTCCTTTGTGGGTTTCATGGTGAGACGCGCATCGATATCATAGCCTACTTATCCTTCTTAGTTCATGGTGTTCGGGGTGATTTAGGGACCTCAACAATTATTCTAGTGCTCTCTGGGGCTTCGACCTCCACAATTTCCTACGCGGCTTCCTCGGGTGTCGACATCATGCTAGGCAGGAGGTCTTGCATTCAGCAATGTTTCAAACACTGAACTTGGTCTCAAAGCCTCACAGTTTGAAAGGTCCATACACACTTGATGGCACAACAACTTAGTTCTCAAAATGCCAGGTGTTCTTCACTAGACAACCACTTGTAATTTATAGGGCCTTTTCAATTTGAATTCAACCGTTCCCCCCACATTTGGCCCATTAATGTTAGATTGTTGGATGATTTTCAAGAATATAACCCATAAATATCACCTTAAATGCTTGCCTCCCGCTCCATTTGGCCTCAAACCAACCATAAAATCATGAATAATGACTTTAACAGTCACTTTCTGACAGACCTGCACACAAGCGCATCTATCTTCATGTTGTCATGGGCCTTGTGACACTTCGTTACTTTCGCAGTCCTAAAATCGTGCAGCTCCCGGGCAGTTTTTGTTTATAGTCTCGCTTCTCCTTTCAGCTACCTAGAGCGCTAACACTATGCTTCTGTCGGTTAGTCAGATGGTCGGGCCACCTGTGTATGGCTTTAAACGACTGCCATTCACTTTTCCTGGGAAGGGATCTCCATTCAACTTAACCAACTGGACCGTGCCACCATCAGTAATCTCCTTAATAACATATGCCCCCAACCAATGCAGTCTGAGTTTCTCTGTAAATTTATCAAACTTACTGTCATATAACGACACTGAGTCATTCACCTTAAAGGTGCACAACTTAATATGTTGATCCTGCCTCACCTTTTCACGTTGCTTTTGGACCTGCTGGTGAAATCTAGCCAAAAATCTCTCTTCTTCTAGCTCATCCAACTATGCGAGCCACTCTTCCAAGGCTCCGCGATCCATGATACCTGTGAGCACTGCTACGAGCAAACTAGGCATGATATATTCCATAGGCATCATGCTTCAACCCTGTATACCAGCCTAAAGGGTGTCTGTCCTGTTAGCTTTTTGCATGTCATCCAATAAGCCCATAATAGTGCAGGTATGCACAGGTCCCAATCACTTCGTTGAGTATTGCATACCTTGGTTAGCACGGTCTCCAATACATTTTTGAATGCCTCCACTATCTCGTTAGCCTATGGGTGATAAGGTGTGATATTTTTATGATACACCTGAAATTCTTCCGTCAGTGTGCTGATCGTTTCATTTAGAAAGTGCGTACCCCGATCACTCATCAAGATCTTTGGACAGCCAAATTGCGTCAGTACATGCTCAAATAGAAACTTCGCGGTAGTCATGCTCATGCAATACTTCACTGGTTGTTCTTATGCCCGACGAGTCAAGTACTCTGTTGCATTCATAATGTACCTCGCACCTGTCTTACCTTGGGGCTGAATAGGTCCTACAAAATCTACTGCCCACTTTTCGAAAGGTTGCAACGTCATTTGTGGATTCAAAAGGAATTCCATTCCTCTGTAATGGCCTACCTATTCTTTGACATACGTTGCATGCCTTAAAATATGCTTTGAATCCTGATGAAGGGTTGGCCACCACAACCCTGCCCATAGAATCTTTTGTGCAGTTGCTCTCCTGTCATAATGTCCTCCTGCGGCGCCCCCATGAGCATCTGCAAGGATGCTTCTTTGTTCAAACTTAGGTACATACCTTCGCAATATTTCATCATTCCCCATCTTGTATAGTTGCCCAGCAATGACAAAGAAATCTGCCACGTGCACCACTAATTCCTTATTTTGCTGGATAGAGTGTCCTTCCGGAATAGTTCTAGTCATTAGGAATTGTATTATATCCTCGAAATTTCCTTCCACAATGTGCACAACAAAAAGTTGCATGTAAGGTAATCCTTCCTCCAAATTAGTGAGTTCCTCCCCTGTCTCAATGCGCGACAAGTGGTCGGGTCCCGTGTTTAGTCGTCCAGGGTTCACAACAACTTCAAAATCATATTCTTGGAACAAGAATAGCCATCTACAGGTGTGCCCCCCCAACATAGGCTTATTGACCAAGTACTTTAGCGCGGAGTGATCCATATACATCTTAAAGTGACCCCCTAGCAAGTAGTGTCGATACTTCTGGAGCGCATACACCATAACTAGCCCCTCGTGTTCAGTGGTAGAATAGTTCTTTTTTGCTTTGGATAATTTGTGGCTTGCGAACACAATAGGGTGGTCCAAGACTTCTCCACCATCTTGTGTTAGTACTGCTCCCAGTGCTATACATGACGTGCCAACATGTACATGAAATTCTTTCTTCCAGTCCAGGAAGACTAGAATCAACGTGGTAACTGTTACACATCATTTAGTCACTATCCCTGTACTCCCCATTCCTTGATCCTAGAGGACCTCTACAGTGAACCTCGCATGCTTTTCCTTCATGGAGAAACTCCCATTATTTCCCTCTTCATGAGCATATATTTTCCCTTTTGCACCATTTCCCCTGAAACTTCTGTTTTGCCCAATTTACAAGACCAATGCTAATGACCTTTGTATCCCCCACGTCGATGTGCAAAGATTAGAACTATTCCCCATGTGTTTTAGGGAAAACTAGTGCCGATTCGAACTGCTATTCCCACTAATATGGGTAGCTATCTTAGAAACAAACAATGAAAGTTTTTCAAGAGTTCCTTTAAGTGTGATAGATGAGAGGGAAGAAAAGAGGACCAACCTAGATCTTTTGCTTTGATCCTATCTTGATTTCTTCTTTCCTTGATAGAATTTTCCACTCCTCTCCTACTTTTCCCGCTTCAAAGAGTACCTGTAGAGTCAAAGTAACAACAAACCATCAAAGCATCTCCATCTAAAACATCATAAACAATGCGGAATCATTAACACATTGACCATACAATTGCATTCATAAACAATAAGATTCACAAATACACGATTATATGGAGGAAAACTCAAAGAAATTTATTAATAGTAGTGAAAGAGAGGATTATAACCCAGATTTCTGATCCAGGATCATCCTCCCAGTGTAGAAGCCCTCTTTCACCTCATGAATAAGCAAATCACCCAACAATGCAATGTCTCTTCTCACCAACAAACCAACAACACTTCCTTACAAAATACAAAATTCCAGCCTCAAAATCTCTCAGATGAGGGATCCATTCATAGATGTCTTGCAAGGTTGTGAGTCAACTTTGGGTTTTTGATTAGTGTCATTCCACTAATATTTCTTGGTTCCACTTGGAGATTTCATTGATCTCTTACTCATCCATGGGTGAATTCTGAGAGGCAAGTGTCATAGGAGAAGTTTCTGGAAGATTCCATGATCATCCACCTAACAAACTGTCTCTGCCATTTGTCTATTCTCTCTCATCACACCCCACAGAAGGCCATTTCAGTATCCATCACACCTGGCCAGTTTGGCAGTCAGTATTCATCGCACCTTGCCCATGCAGCAGTCTGTAGGGTCCAGTTTTGGCCAGTTCTGAGTAGTTTTTCAGGTGGAACTTATGGGAAATGATGTAATCAGTTGACCATGATACTTTAGGGTATGAAACAAAACTTTTAGGGACTTAAGGAGCCCTTAGTTTATGGACATATGAGTTTGGGGTTGTAGTGCCCAAATATGTCTATAATAGCTGCCCCCTAAAGCATGAGGTTGTAAATCTTCTAATGTCAGGTGAAATGCTTTATCATGAGGATCCGAGGTATTCATACTAGAAGGTGACCTGTATAAGATACAATACAATACATCATCATCATATTATTTTCATGATCTAGTTGAGGCAGGCATTCCCATGCTCAGCTTTATAAATTCATTTTCATGTACATAGGATAGACAATCGTCTGTTGTTGCAGACTAGTGATTCTTCGCATGAAGTGTCATCTTCCCTAGATTAGATGACTATCTGTGCAGCTTCTATGTACAATTGATGTCTTTAGTTTCCTAAATATATCGTAGCCCGGATGGGTGAAACTAGATCCGGGGTCTTCAAAACTCGTTCAATCTTCGCCTGATGTACAAGCCGATCCATATGAAAAGATGTTCTGAAGTCGAACATGGAAAGACATCACCTGATTACCAGCCAATGATGTAAGATGTTAACAGACGTGAGAGGAGACACTGATAATGATAATGACCCTCAAGGTACTACAGTACAATTCATGTGGTGTGAATAAATGAGCCGATGTCTAACACCACGAAAAGTCTTTCGGTCGAAGGTCATTGATGTAAACCTGTCGCTGGAAGTGAGAAACTTGCCATTGCGGCATGAAAGCTTCAAAGTACTGAAAGGGTTGTTTCTAAGTCAACTTCTTGGATAATGAGCTGATGTCAACAAGAAGTGACCTATCATAGGATGGCCTTGATGTATCCCACATCTACGACATGAAACAGAGCAAATGATTTTTGTGGAGGTGAAAACGATATGATGATATAAGGTTCAGGAATGCCGGTCATGAAAAATGAAGGGTGGAGGTATTGTAGTGGATGAGGCGTTTGCTAGATGGTGAATTCTCTGAATGAACTCTCTTGAACATATTGGCGAAATTGATATGGACTTGGCATCATTAACCCCATGGATGGTACAGAGGACCAATGGTGACGGTGAATGGAAAAACCCAACCCAACTCAACCATGGTGATGGAGTGAAAGTGTCATGTTCAAGAGCAACCTGCTACCAATAAAGTTCTTCAAGTTTTCTTCTCATTTTTCCCCAGTAATTGCTGACCAGTACCTCTTTATTTTTGAAAAGCTTGAGGAGGATAACATATGCTTGGTCTATAATTTTCCCTTCAGGAAAACCTGTCGCTTTGTGTTTAGTGAGCCTAGCGTCAGTGAGACTCTTTCTTGTCTGGGTGGACAAGTTTGTCGCTATTGTTTTAACAAGTTTAACAACAAAGATAACTCGGTCCTTTTCATGTTTAGAGAGTTTGAAAAGGGATGAAAAGGAGACTCCAATAGTCCTTTTTTGTGGCATAATCCCTTAAGTTCGAAAAAGTATAAAATAATATGAAATGGATGTCTTTTCGATAGTTTTAACGAGCCGACTAAGACAAGCAATCGATCTTTTTGTTTAATAATCCCTCAGGTCCAAAAAGATTAAAATATATGAGAGTCATGGAATTCCCTTTACTTTAACGAGCTGGAAAGGCCAATAGCCCAACAATCTTTTTATATTTAACACGTCTAAAAAAAGTTTAAAAGGGACTCATTTTTGAGGAACAAGTGGTATTTTTGGGTAGCAACCAGTTCCAAGTAAGTTTGGAACTTCTCAGAACATGGCAGTGTGAAGAGGGTGGCAATCATAATCGCTCGTCACAGATGTTCCTCAAAAGGGTAAAAAATCAAGTGGAAGCGTATGGTCAGCCAAACAAATGGAAGTGACGGTAGGAACACAACCAAGGTTCAAAAAGGGCTGATAGCAAAGCGATCACAAAGGTTATTTACCAAAGGTGGATTTATTTTTTAATGAGCTTGAACCTTGTGCCAACATGTGCTCAGTGCAGGCTGATTTTTTAACGAGCTTGAACCTTGCGAGAACATTGCTCTTGATATTGGTCAATAATATTCAGTTTATTGTTTAACACGTTAGATTCTTTCTTCGGTCATTCAACATGCTCAATTGCTCCATCAAATTGATCAGAAATACACATATATATGCCTAAAAAATGAATTAAGAACTAACATTTTACTTGAAGTACGCGAATAGTAACATAAAAAGTAGTTTTACCTCTCATTTTACCATTTCATTTCAAATTTGGGATTTGGAGCTCTGGAGTGGTTTTCCCCCTCAAACTTCATCAGCTAATTTTAGGAGATCAGTTGGACTATTCTCCGCGCCATCAGGACCAGGTAGGAGCTAACCCTGAGCTCTTCATTTTCACTCCATCTTTTTCTGATTTTGAGTAAGTTTTCCCCTTTTTCTGAGCCCCTGGGGCTTGAAGAAATCATTCTCCCATCATCGCACCTACCCTATATTGAAAGGTGCGATGCATACTAAGTTGTACACTAGCCATTCAGTATACATCTCACCTAGTCCAAAGGCAGGGTGCGATGGGCGCATAAGGGAAACTTTGCATAGTAATTTATCATGAAATGTTTCCCTGTTTTTGCTCAAATTTGGATCCTAATTCATATTTTTTCTATGAATCAGATATTTATTGGATCAAGATGGTCATCACGAGGCATGAATGCGAGCATGAAGAAGAAGACATGATTGCCTTACATGATCAAGGTACTGTTACTGAATTGCGAAACTGTGGTTTGCTCAAATTCTTCTGCATATCTAGCATGAGGCAACAAATCAGTTTTTTGCAGTATTTCCTCGATGCATGGGATCCGATCAACCAAGTATTCTAGATAAGAGGTAAATCTATCCCACTGAGAGTCGAGGACATCTACTTTTTGACAGGGTTATCGAGGCGTGGTGCCCCTCTTTCACTGTCGGGATCTGCCCATGGGGGCGAATCGGTGAGAGATTATATCTGTTAGCTTTGTAGAGATAGATCTCAGCCTAGTAGAGATGCCAAGATCAATATCTGAGATGTCACTGATCGGCCTCTGAGGACCATTTTATTCACCTTTTCTAGATTGGCTGGTAGTGCGACTCTTCATTTGCCGAACAGATCTTATGTGCAGTATGCTTTAGAATGCCTGGAACCAAAGGTATTCAATTGGTGTGAGGCAGTACTTCCGGTGATAAAAGAACAGATCTCTAAGGTAGAGAATGGAAGATCCAAGAACTTTGGCTACGGTTCCATTTGACTACTTTTGCCTTAGAGAGGTTCCCACTGATGCAACCGCATCATATTTCATTGGGATTGCCAACACCGAGAGAACCTAGGATGCAGAGATGGGTTGATATCATGGCCAACAATGCTAGTCAGCCACATATTACTTTCTCTGATGCCTTCTTCGAGTGGTTCAACCATCAAGAGATGGTCTTCTCAGAGTATCTGTATGTCGGGATGGACTTCTGAGGTGACCTGGATTTGGCGTTGTCGGCTAGCGAGCAGTGGGGTGTGATAGGTAAATATGATTTGACCATATCTTTGTTTCTTAGTTTTATAATATTTTTGTGATTTATCAAGACTAATTGAACTCATGTACTTGTGCAGATGTTGGGCCAGTGCAACCAGCGGCACGCCCAAGGGTGGCAGCTGGCGTTCCAGCAGGAGAGGCTATAGGGAGGGTTGTCCTTCGTGATCTGGACATAGCAGAGACCCTGGTAGTATTGCAGGCCTTAGTATTCAAGATGTGAGGATCGAAAATTTACCTCTAAGGCTACAACACCATACTACTAGCGTTCCGAGTCGATGGACTAGGCTCTTGCATATGATCACACAGGCGGTGACATGTTATCACTAACATCATTAGTATAGGAAGTTTTTCTGCATTTACTTTTAAGTTTCTTGGTCACATGACTGATTTTGCCTTGTACACAAAAAATTATATGAAAATATAAACAGTTATATATTTTTGATTTACGGAGTTTAATTTGGTTAAGTTATGTGATCCAGTTTCAAATGTTGATATGAAATGCTTTTCTTTACAAATGCTACAAATGTCTGTCTAACACATAATTCGCTAATGAATCAGTTAAAGTGTTTAAGTTTCTGGAAATGTGTTGATATTGAATGGAGTCAAACTTCCTTTCCAAAATCTTGACCCTTAGGAACATACGATAGATAGCTGGGTTCCAAACTGAATAGATGCCAGTAAGATGTAGAATGACAAGCTGTGAATCTAGCCTGACAATAAGTCGGTGTACACCATGTGAAATGGAATCAGAGAGAAGCTCTATCAATGCGCTGTACTCAGCGATGTTGTTTGTTGATTGAACAATACATGCCCCTCTGAAACTCACTAACTTTCCACTTAGATCAAATATGGCCCAGGCTGCAGAAGATAGGTTCCACATTCTACAACTAGTTCCATCTGCATACCCAACGAATGTTTCCAAAAAGTCTAACATCTGCAATAAATGCAAAGTGGATTACTTAACTGAAATGACAACTCTTGATGAAAACAAAAATGAAACGAAAGCATATCTATAAAGAGATTACTACACTTGATCAAGCATAGTATCACTTAAGATACAACCCGTTTTAGGGTTGCGACAGTGGAATTACATCATAATCTACCAGCTCGTAGGCTCCTTTTGCTAATACTCGTTTAACAATGTAGGGGCCCATCCATAATGATTGGAACTTGCCTACTCCCAATTTATCAGAGTCCTGATCATAGAGTAAGACCAGGTCACCTTCTGAGAAGACACGAGGCTTGACATTTTTTTCAAATTTCACTTTGACACGTTTCTTATGTGCTTCGTTAGCTAGCGTGGTGTCACGATGGGTTTCATCCAAGTGGATTAGTTCCAAGAAATGAGCCTCTTCCTCTGAAGTTTTGGGAAGTAGATAGATTGCAAGCTTTAGATATGAAACCTCACACTGAATTGGTAAGACAGCTTCCAGGTCATACACCAACTGAAAAGGTGTAAAACTGATCACATTTCTCACTGAAGTCCTATATGCCCATAGAGCTGAGTACAGGATTGTTACATAGTAATTTGTCACTTTCTTCACTCCTAGTCTATCTACTATGTCATGTGTCCAAGTCAAACATGCTCATATTGAACAAATGCTCTTTTATGCTACCAATTGACCCACTTTTCCTAAGTTATCTGCCTCATCGTGACTATGGACTTAATATACGCACTGAAGGGCGTTCATAAATAGTCTAGCTGTGCTGCCAGCGTGGAAGTACATCTGATTCCCGTGATGGTCTGACTTCATGCTCCAGTGCGAGGTTGCTTGTTATCTTTAGAGATGATCTGACTGGCTACATTGCTCACTAGCGATGTCAGTGCTAAAGCTTAGTTATGTACCATCAATGATCCAGATTGGACAAATTTGTTCCAACAGTCAGCCTTCTAGATGACTCCAGACCTGGTTGTTTGCATAGTTTGTGTCGCCCTTCCTTCTCTGGTATGGCAGTTCCATTAATTGTGCTACCTTCCTTGATGATAAGCTCTCTCTTCCACCATTCATGGAGACTCCATCTCATATTTAAACACTCACCTTTTCTATGATTAGCTAGTTGGTAAATTGTTGGATTGAGCAGTGCTATTAGTGCTTTTGATAGATAGCTAGTGTGAGTACGATAAGTGTGAGAGTGTTTATAGCTTGTGGAAGGTTGTGAAGTGCCCTTGATTTTATTTAAAACTTATGAGTGAGACAGGGACTTTTGATGTTGGGAGATCCATCTTCAAAGAGTGAATGCTTGAAGAACATGCTGGCTGGATCCCTTTGAAAAGGCTTGTGATGTCAAGACTTTGGTTGTAAGCTTTCTCTTATCTCATTATTAATACAATCAATGATGTTTTCCTATGTCTTGTATGTAATGTACTTGATAGCTCATGAATTCTTGACTTTGTGAGTAAATAGATCATTTTTGTTTTCCAGTTATGTGCTTTGTTGTATTTCCTTTGCATTGTTTCAGGTTGATCACTCATTGAGGAGAAGGAAGCGAAAGCTGGAGCAGTGCAACGGAAATCCATCAACCACCGGTTGAGGTAGGCCTCCAACTATGACTGTTTAAGGAAAGTTATTGTTGATCTGTCCTTGTTTGTGACTAGACCCACTCTAGGGCTAGAGGGGTTGCCTCTGTCCGTAGAGGGAACACTTTCCTACATCACAAATTGGTGACTCCGCTGGGGAGTCTGTCTTATTTTTCTTCTATTTGCTCTTGTTTTGATTTTGAATTTGGTCTCTCTTTGCTTTCGGGATTAATTAGTAATTTTCTGGGTCACCTGGATTGATCTGGGAGGTCCTTTTATTATCTGTTAGATTGGCTGGTTTTGGTTTGGGAGTTTTGGCTCGTTTTCCATTGTTTTTTGCATCATCATGGAACTTAACAATTGCGCTGACATCGGGATCACTCTTTTGTAAAATCTTGTGCGTCGCTGAATAACATCACAGAGTAGTGACGATCCTGGAAATCGGATCGTCGCAGGAAAGGCATGTACTTCTGCGCTAACAACGCTCTGTTGCTACAACTAACTGCTTATCAATGCTAGTTTCTAGTGTTGAACTCACAACGATAACTGTAGAATTTATTTTCTCAATTCTGCCTCCTGAGTTTGCTAGTCCTCTTGATCCCCTTGCTTTTTTGGGTTGCTCAGTCATTTGTTTTTTCACTGTTTATGGTCAATGCACTCTTTCTTTGGCTTGGTTGAATGAATCTTGCATTTTTTGCCCATGTGACCTAGTTCATTACTTCAAGTTTCTTGAGTCAATTGTCTTGGTTGCTGGTTTGCTCGAGATTCATTTACACCCTCGTGCTAGTTTGATTGAGCCTTCCTCTTTCTTTGTTTCTAGTTGATTTCTAGTGATAGTTATTGAACCAGTCTTTGGTATTGATTCGATTTCTTTTCACTACCGAACATAGATCACGATTGTTTGGGGAAACCATTTCTTTCACACTTGCTTGTTTCTTGCTTTGAATTTAAAAACATTAAAAAAAAAAATCAAAAGACTATATTCATTTAGTGTGCGAAAGTGAAAGTGAATTTGCATTTCAAGGTTGAATATTGGAAAGTGAATGATAAAATCTCTCATTAGTAGTACCCATGCACTCTAGGAATTGATGTTTGTATGCATTGTGTGATTGCATTCGTTCAGCTTGGTTTTCTTGGTTTGGGAATGATCTCTCTACCCTCTTGTAGGTAGGTGTTCATTGAAGGTAAAAGGATATTTCATTCATTTTAGCTACATCCTAGGTTTTGTTATATACATACAGTAGGGTCTAATAATTGAAACATAATTCAAGATCAACCTTAAAACGAACTGAATAAATCTAACAACACATTGGAACATAATGCTAATTATTTAGAGGTCTAGGCTAGAGATGTGTTTCGGCGTCGTTAAACCTAGTCACTATTGTTTTCACTCAAGTTTGGGTGATTCCTCCTTCTGTGACTCAATAGCGGTTTAGTACGGAATTGTGCTCCCACGTACCGTTGAGTATATATTGGGAGACCCAACTAGGTTATCATCCTTTAGCCTTAGGAAGCTGTGTTTACTGCCTTGCAAACCATAACGCACCGAACACATCATTCGGGAAGATTGACTGCCATATGGAAAGTCCTTGTTTTTCATATGACTGCCAAGGTGTATATGCGGTTCTATGGGTTGTTTGGTAAACCTTTTTCCTAGTTTTCCAGAGTAGTCACTTTCGTTCCTTTTCGGACTCCCTAAAAGAAAAGGTCCATCTGAGCACTTGTCACTTCAGGCTCATTAAATATTCAAAGGCGGCTAGAGTCATATTTTGGTCCTTTTCTCGACTCTTTAAAGATGAAAAGTTCAATTCTTGTTCTTGTGTCTTAAAATTTATTTGACCACGTTCACATTTACCCGGTTAGATCTTGTTTGCGTTTAGTTTGAGTAGGGTTCTTTCTCGTTAGCTTTCCTAGGATTTTGAAGTGAATCATCCTGGTGGAATCATTGATCTCGTCTCCCGTTCCAAGTGACCAAGGGTCTCCATCCTCTGTTGCTCTCGAGGTTCTGGTTGTTAGTGATACTCTTCCTCTTATCCTGAGTATCCAACCGCTTAACTCTTGTGCCCTAGAGGACGAGTCTTACGATATTAATTGGAATCCCATTTGGGAGTCTTCTGAGGAAGACTTTCCTGCTACTCCTCCTAGTGTTTTGGTCCCA
Organism: Pinus taeda; assembly: GCA_000404065.3. NCBI lineage: Eukaryota > Viridiplantae > Streptophyta > Pinopsida > Pinales > Pinaceae > Pinus > Pinus taeda. Next base: position 174,171 of record APFE030978173.1, read on the forward strand.
ATGTCTTCCTCCGAAATGGATGAGACGACTCCCATCTCCGGTGAAGAATCCTTTGTGTCAGAAAGTGAAATACCTATTCCTACAGAACCATGAACTTCACCTTTTCGTGCAATAGGAACTTCACCTTTTCATGTTACTTCCCTTGGTGTCGCATTGCCTCTAAGGTATAATGCTTTGGTGGACATCATTGGTTCTAGGTATCCCCTTTCGAGTTCCATATGGTCTCGTACCGTCCCTCCAACTTCGGAGCTGTTCACCCCCCAAATTCACAATGCGTCCATCACATCTGTTCCAACCATGTCAATTGTTTGTGTGGCTTCTTCAATCCCTATTGTCAGTGTTGCCACTGCCTCTTTACTGGTTACTACTATTGTCGTGCCTTCTGCTGGTCCTACCTATAGTGGCCCAACAGCAGGAGTTGTTGATCCCACACTTAGTGCCCCACCTTCTTCTGGTTCCATTCCAGCAGGGGGGCATATGATTAGTATGTATAAGCTCTTTCGAATCTCGATCCTCAAAATCTATTTAACTATTATGATTCTCACGAAGCTCATATCTATTGCCCCGGACCTATGCCATCTCAACTCGCAGTTGAGGTCACGGTCCCATTGTCTATCGCTTGGTGTACCACCACTTATCATGGTGGCCAAGCACCACTCGCAAATTTTCAAGGGCCACCTTATTAAGGTCAACCATCTTACAGACAACCTTATCTAGGGAACCTGGAGGCCCACAAGGACAACCCTTCCAGGGACAACCTTCGGCCTTTGGTGGTTCTTCCTTTACCTATTTTGGGCAGCCTTCTAGTAACCCGGGACAACCTTACATTGAACAAGGTCAACCCGGTGTCTAGCAAGGCTACTCTTCTGGGAAAGTTGGTCAACCTTACGTTCAGTAAGGCCAACCCACTGTCTAGCCTGGTCAATCCATTGGACAGAGTGGTCAGCCCCAAAATTAGCCAGGCCAACCAACTGTCTAGTCTGCTTAGCCATCTGGCCCATCAGGACAACCCTCAGTTGTGCAAGGACAACCCACTACCCAGCAAGCTCAATCTTCTGGGCAAATGAGTCAACCTCAACCTCAACTAGGTCAAACTTCTAGCCAGATGGCTCAACCTTAGTTTTCTCAAGGACATCCGTCTAGGCCTGCTCAACCGAGCACTCAAATGATGGTTTCTTCTCAAGCGCCACCCGATTTTAAGCCCCAGTCTGGGCTCCATAACCAACCTGGTCCTCAAATGCAGGTTGGATCCCAATCTCAACCCGCTTATCAAACACAGCCTGGCTACCAGGCCCAGTTTGGAGCTTAGCTACCTTATGGTACCCAACAATCCCAAGGGTAAGCCCAATTTGCCCCATATCAAAATGATCAACAACTGCAGGTAAATCCTTATCAGAATTTCCAGCAACCCTATGTTGCTCCTGCAGGCTAAGTTGGTAATCAGTGGAATGCTGGGGGGCAAGTCCAGGGTCAACCGTCCAGTTACACCTATAACCCCTACGGGCAGAACTCCTACGGACAAAACCCTTATGGGCCAAGTCCGTCAAGACAAAACCAATGGGGACAACAAACAGCTGGGTGGAACTCTAGTACTACCTCCTACCCATGGCCGCAAATGTCCTTTAATCCTCAGTTACCCTTTTTAACGATGTTGGAATTACTGGACGTATCCAAACTAACAAATGATCCTATTCTTCATAATCTGTACTGGCCGCCGGTTCCAACTAAAATTCCAGGTGATTGTCTCAAGTTTGATGGTAAAGCTGGAGAAGATCCCTAGGCTCATGTTATGACGTATCACCTATGGTGTTCATCAAACTCATGGCTTGATGATTCAATCCGACTTCACCTTTTTCAACAGACTCTCACTGGCTCTGCTACTAAGTGGTATATTGAGTTAGCTCGTGGATCTTTTCAAGACTTTAACTCGTTAGATATGGCATTTTTAACTCATTTTCAGTTGCCGATTCACTATGAAATGGGCACACATCTCCTGACATCTTAAAAATAGACTGCGACCACACATATCTCTGATCGTATTCATGAATGGAGATGATGTCACCATTTGATTAAGTTTTAGATTCCCGATCAGCTTCTCACTGACTAGTTTACAACCTCATTTGTCGGTCCAATTGCTCGGGACATTGCTATGGTAGCGTGTGTAAATGAAGAGCAAGCCATCGCGTGTGATCAGTACCTTGACTTGGTTTACTCCCAGTCCGGCACGTTATATGATTATTTTCCTGATGCTCCAGGGTTCGGAACTTCCAAAGCTCTATCGACACCCTCTGTTGATGGTGTCATGGGTTCTGTTAATCCGCCCTCTAAGAAATCTTCTGCTAACCCTGGGAAGAAAATATGTTGGTAATACTTCCGAGGTGAATTCCGTCCAATCCACCACGACAGACAAAACCTCGAAAGGGAAAAAGAAGGGAAAAGGAAAGAATAAAGCTGAATAGCCAAAGCAAGATTCCCCTAAACCTCCACCCAAGGAAGGTGCCAATTGTAAGCCTAAGTATCCTTGCCTTATCTGTGATGAGTATCACTATACCAAAGACTGCCCATGGTGGTCCGAAGTTAGTCATTTTCTAAAGGGTGCCCCTAGAACTCCTCCCATTCTCAAAGAGCCTTTTCCCTCGCAACAAACTCAAATGGTGGCTAATCCATCTCAATGCTCTTGTCCCTTTGGTTCTCAAGTATTTATGGCTGGGACGATTCCCGTCCATAGTAGTACTCGAGCAAAAGAATATCCATCACTTGCCGGGAAGGAGCTTGAGGTCCCCTCTAGTGCTCCTCCATCCAGTTCTGGTCCCCTTAATATTGAGCGACCTAGCATTGAAACGGTCATCCGACCTCCTCCTAAAGGCATGCTCCAGAAATCTTCGTACAACCCCAATGCTCGTGCTTCTCAGCACTATAGCATATTTGAGGACTTAGCCCAGGCTTTGTCAACTATGTCCGCATTAGAAGTTCTCCAGAGCTACCCCTCTCAGAGGAAGTCTTTGTTATCAGCCATCGGTGGCATTGACCCGGCCGACTAAGATTTGATTACTTTTGACCTGGACAGCCATATACTGAGGCTACCTCACCAAATTTCCTTCCTTATTTAGGTCATCGTCAATTCCAAAACGATTCAAGGTACCTTTATTGATGAAGGTGCTTCTACTTGCATAATGTCTGTTGCTTGTTGGAAGGTTATTGGATCTCTGACTTTGAGCCAGTCTCCTACGACCTTGGAAGCCTTTGATGGGAGATAGTCGCGTCCTTATGGTATCCTCCAATGCTTGCCCATTACATTGGAAGGAAAGATGATCGAAGTGGACGTCAAAGTTGTTGATGCCAATTTAACTTACAACCTCCTTTTAGGACGAAGCTGGACATATGCCATGTGAGTCGTGGCCTCATCTCTATTCCGTGTCATTCGTTCCCATCATCAGGGGAAGATTGTCACCGTAGACCAGCTCTCCTTCTTCACCTCTTCCTCCGATGGCAACGTGCCTTTTGTAGAGCATACCTCAGTTCCTCTTCAAAGTGTGGGTTCTAGACTCTTCAAAGATCCTGCCCTTATGGGTGTTTTTTCACTCCCATCTCCCAATATCGCCCCCATTAATATGATTTCTGTTTGCTTTGATCTTGGGGCGATGAGATGCCATTGAGTCCTGCCGAGCTCAACTATGTCAAAACTGTTTCTGCATCGGCTCCATCCTCTGAACCTGCTCCTTCGAGCAGAGCTCTCGACTCGTATAGGCAGCCCCCTTGGCTTAGGGATAGCGCTTCTTCAGACCCATTACAGGAACTTTTTCCTTCTGATGAAGCGATCATTGAGACTATGTCTTTCGAGGAACCCCCTTGGCCTGCTCATCACCATCGGTCCTCGTTTCTCCCTACCATCAGAAAATGCTTGCTTGTCTTGAGCGGTTTTCTTCTTGTTTTCCTTTTCAACCTCTTTAGACAGCTATTCAGATCTATCAAGTGTCTTCTGAAGGGAATATGGGGAACATCAAGAAAAATCAGCCAATCAACATCTCTGTTAAACCAGGGATTGTCGAACACATCCATGTTGGAGTAACTTGTAATCTAGAGGAGATTCAGCTCTATACAGGTCTTTGCCGTGAATTTCGTGATTTGTTTGCTTGGTCTTATGAAGAGATGCCCGACATCGATCTTAGCATCGCGGTGCATGAGATACCTATCTATCTGGGTGCTAAACCTGTTTGACAACGTCTACACCCCGTGCACCCCTGAAAGGCTATAGCTATTAAGGCAGAAGTTGAAAAGCTTCTTAAGGCTGGCTTTATTTACCCCATCCCACTCACAGGTTGGGTCTCTAATATTGTCCCTGTCACTAAAAAATAGGGCACTATCAGGATATGTGTTGATTACCATGATATTAATTGAGCTTGTCCCAAAGATAACTTCCCTACACCCTTCATTGGCCAGCTCATTGATGAGTGTGCCGGGAGTGAAATATACTCATTCATGGATGGATTTTCTAGTTATAACCATATTAATATTGCCCCTGTCGATCAACACAAGACCGCCTTTATCTGTCCGTGGGGCACTTTTGCTTATAAGAAACTCCCTTTCGGTTTAAAAAATGTCGGTGCCACCTTCCAACGCGCAATGTCTTACACATTTCATGACATTCGACACATTGTGCAACCTTACCTGGATGACCTTCCGGCTCATTCAATAAGATGTCAAGACCATCCCACCCACATTCGTGAAATTTTTCTCCGTTGTAGACACTATTGTATTCGGCTCAATCCGCATAAGTGTGTCTTTTGTGTCAAGTTTGGCAGAATTCTAAGGTTCATCATCTCCCGAGAGGGTATCCATTTGGATCCTCTTAAAGTCGAAGCCATCCTGAATCTTCCTCCCCTTGCTTATTTGTAACAATTGCAGAGTTTGCAGGGAAAAGCAAATTTCCTACGACGTTTCATTCCGAATTATGCCGAAGTGGCTAAAGGCTATATGCAGTTATTGAAACGCGACACCCCTTTTCATTGGGATACTGCTGCATAAGAGTCGTTCGAGTGCCTCAAGGCTCTCCATGTTTCCGCTCCTTTGCTACGTCCCCCTAATTCTCACCGGGACCACACTCTTTATTTAGCCACTGCTGATACCACCACTGGCATGGTTCTAGTTCAAGACGATGATGATGGTATTGAGCATGTAGTTTATTATCTCAACCGCAATTTACTTGATACAGAAACTCGTTATGCCCATGTTGAGAAGTTGGCATTGGCCGCTGTTTGTGTCATCCAACGTTTCCATCATTATATACTATTGCACACCACGACAGTGATTTCTGATTGCCACCCAATGACGTACATTTTGTCACGTCAGTTACTGGGGTGAAAATAATCAAAGTGGATTGTCATCCTCCAAGAGTTCAACTTGGAGTTCACCACTGCCAAGTCTAAGAAGTCCCTCGTCTTTGCTGAGTTTCTTTGCTCTCTGCCATCTCTTACCGCACCCTCTCGGTTAGAAGATCATATTCCGGATGAAACTCTATTCTTGATTAGCACCCTCGACCCTTGGTATGGGGATATTATTGTCTATCTTCAGACGTCCTTTTTTTGTCCTGATTTGTGCAAGGACACTCAGTGACAAATTCACCATCAGTCTCAACCTTATCGCATTATTGAGGACACCCTGTACCAACTCGGCGCTGACTTTGTCCTCCACCGATGTTTAATGCTCGAGGAAGCCGAACGAGTTCTAAATGACTACCATTCTGGTGCCTATGGTGGTCACATGTCTGGATATACCACTGCTCAAAAGATTCTCCGTGCAGGTTATTTTTGGCCCTCCATCTTGAAGGATTGCATTCTTGTCGTCCGCTCTTGTCATGAGTGCCAAATCTACCAACGGAAAATGCGCACGCCTCCCGCTCCATTACACCCTGTTGTTACCGTCGGTCCTTTTTCCAAATGGGGCATTGATGATATGACCTGTAACCCTCACTCGGTCAGGGGGCATGGGTATATCATTGTTGCCGTTGATTATTTCACAAAATGGGCCGAGGAAATTCCTACACTTTCTAAAGACAGTCACACAGTGGCGCAATTTTTGTTCAATCATGTTATTTCACGATTCGGAGTCCCTTAGGCTATCGTCACTGATCACAAAAAACACTTCTATAATCATATGATGACTGAGTTAACAACCCAATTGGGCCTGTGACATGATAGTTCGACACCGTACTCTCCTCAGGCCAATGGCCAAGTGGAAGTTGTCAACAAAGTTCTAGTTACAATGCTTCAATGCACCATTGGCATGCATAAGTCCAACTGCCATTTGATGTTGTTATCTACCTTATGGGCCTACCAAACTTCAGTGAAGGATACCACCGGGTTTACCCCATTCCAATTGATTTACGGCTTGGAGGCTACCCTTCCGATTGAGTGTGAGATGCCTTCTTTGAAATTAGCTGTCGAATTACTCCCCAACACTACTTCGGTAGAAGAACGCCTTCTTTACCTAGAGCGACTAGATGAAACCCATCGACTGGCCTCTCTAGATATTGAAGCACAAAAGAAGAGAGTGAAAACTCACTTCGATTATACTGTCCATCCTCATTCTTTTGTTGAAGGAGATTTAGTCCTGCTTTATGATCAAGCGAATGATAAGCTGGGGGCAGGAAAATTTGAGCCTATGTGGCATGGGCCTTATATTGTAAAGAAAGTTTTGCAAAAAGGGGCCTACGAGCTAGTTGACTATGAAGGGAACCCTCTAGATGAGCCCCGAAATGGGCTTTATCTGAAAAAATATTACGTATGAACCCCATGCACGCTGATTTGTACATACGTGTGCTTTCAGTAGGTTTGTTGTGTGTGTGTGTGCTTTCATGCTTTGGCTTGGTGTGTAGGCATAATTGCTGCTTATTGTGTATTTTTGCTTCATATGCAGATGTTTGGTACACCTTACGTTGGTTTCGCTGATGGTGCCTGCCGTAGTACACGCAACCTGTCTTCTGCGGCATGGGTGATCTATGATCCTCACGGTGAGTTAGTAGACCTTCAAGGTGTTTGTCTGGGTTGTACCACAAACAATGTCGCTGAATATAGTGCTGTTATTGAACTACTGACTGAGGCTATTAACCTTGGCATTCGTGCATTGGTTGTGAATCTGGACACTCAGCTTGTTGTCCACTAGCTTAATGGGTGTTATTCCATCAGAGTTCATTGGATTTTAAGGTTGTATTTACGTGTTAAATTTTTAGAAAGGAATTTTGATTTTATCACATATCAACACATTCCAAGACGATTAAACAGATTAACTGATGCATTAGCCAGTTATGAATTAGACAGACATTTGCGTACCATGTAATCAAAACAACATATAGAAGAATTCAAAACACAATAATGAATCATAGGAATATGTATATATATATCGTGTGGTACACTGAGGCGCTCAAAAAATAAATGTATACATCCAAATAGAGTCTGTGCTCTCCATACATCCGAGACACATGTATCTCAAAAAATCAGCAGGATAAAACATAGGTGTCTACTATGGTGGGTTATGCTCCCTATAGCACACCACCGCTCGTGCAACCCATCTCAACAATCGATGCACCATAGCAATCACCCCTACTGTGTGAATCTGGAACTCTATGGGGACCTCCTCGATCCCCATGTAATTAGGGACTCTTGCCATCAGACCCTCGATATTTTGGGC
>APFE030978173.1:193473-224719 GCA_000404065.3 Pinus taeda
TTACATTGCTCACTAGCGATGTCAGCGTTAAAGCTTAGTTATGTACCCGCGATGATCCGGATTGGGCGGATTTGTTCCAACAGTCGGCCTTCTGGATGACTCTAGGCTTGGTTGTTGGCATAGTTTGTGTCGCCCTTCCTTCTTTGGTATGGTAGTTCCGTCAATTGTGCTACCTTCCTTGATGATAAGCTCTCTCTTCCACCATTCATGGAGACTCCTTCCCCTATTTAAACACTCACCTTTGCTATGATCAGCTAGTTGGTAAATTCTTGGATTGAGTAGTGCTATGAGTGCTTTCGATAATAGCTAGTGTGAGTGTGATAAGTGTGAGAGTGTTAATAGCTTGTGGAAGGTTGTGAAGTGCCCTTGATTTTATGTAAAACTTAGGAGTGAGAGAGGGACTTTGTATGTTGGGAGATGCATCTTCAAAGAGTGAATGCTTGAATAACATGCTAGCTATATCCCTTTGATAAGGCTTATGACGTCAAGACTTTGGTTGTAAGCTTGCTCTTATTTCATTATTAATACAATCAATGATGTTTTCCTATGTCTTGTATGTAATGTACTTGATAGCTCATGACTTATTAACTTTGTGAGTAAATAGATCATTATTTTTTTCCGGTTACGTGCTTTGTTGTATTTCCTTTACATTGTTTCAAGTTGATCACTCATTGAGGACAAGGAAGCGAAAGCTGGAGTAGCGCAACAGAACTCCATCGACCACCGGTTGAGGTAGGCCTCCAACTATGACTGTTTAAGGAAATCTATTATTGATCTGTCCTTGTTTGTGACTAGACCCACTCTAGGGCTAGAGGTGTTGCCTCTGTTCACAGAGGGAACACTTTCCTGCATCATAAGGATTAAATGCCAATCCCGTTTGTGGACTCCAATCATTCTCTGCAGCATGCACTTGAGGACTTTACTGATCGCTTCAACCTATCCGTTAGTTTATAGATAATATGGAGTAGAACTATCGTGGGATAGTCCTAATTTGGCAATCAATTCAACCATCATGTGATTGCAAAAATGTGATCCATGATTTGTGACTATAGCCTGTGGAACACCGAACCTAGAGACTACATGATTGAAAAAGAAAAGAGCAGCCATTTCGCTGCTATTGTTTAATGTAGGCATTGTCTTGGCCCATTTTGTAAAATAGTCGACAGCGACCATGATATACCCATGCCCACCGGCCAAGGTGGGGTTACATGTCATGAAATCTATGCCCCATTTGGCGAATGGCCCAATAGCTACTACTGGATGCAGTGGCGCAGGTGGTAATCTAGTTTTGAAATCAAAAATTTGACAAGCATGGAAACTTTTGACTGCTATTATGCAATTGTTGAAGATAGTAGGCCAGAAGTAGCCAGCTCACAAGATTTTTTGTGTAGTACTGTAACCAAATAGATGCCCCCCACATGCACCTGAATGACAGTCATTCAGGCCTTTTTCGGCATCCTCATGCATGAGGCACTTTCATAGAACTGTATCGACACCACGACGATAAAGTGTATCACCGATGATCATGTAGTCTTTTGCTTGGTATCGAGTACGTCGTTATTCTGAGTGAGAGGTCTTAGGCCTAAAGGTTTCGGTTTGGAGATAGATTAGTATATCTCCATACCGTGGGTGGCTTCATGATATCAGAAACAATATTCGTTACCCAATCAGTGAGAGGAACAGGGTAAATGAAACCAGCTTGTAAAAGTTTTTCAACTTCTGCCTTAATGGCAGTGACTTTCTTCGAGTGAACTAGTTGAAGCTGTTGTCATACCGGTTTGACATCTGGATACATCTCGATTTCATGTTCAATGATGCTCGAGTCGATGCCTGGCATTTCTTCGTAGGACCAAGAAAATACATCTCTAAATTCATGAAAGAGAGCACAATATATTTCCAGTTCTGAAGGAGAACAAGATTTGCCAACATGTATATTCTCTACAATATTTGGTTTGGTCGAGATATTAATGGAAATAGTTTCTTCAATATTGGACAGATTTCACTCTAGATCCACCGTATTTACAGTATTCAATAGAAAATAAAAAATTGAAGGATGATTAAGGTCATTAGAATAATCCTCGTTGTTATCTTGAGGTCAGGAATGATGGTGGTGATCTTCCCATGGTGCCTCTTCTATCATCATTGACTGAATGATTCCTTGATTTGTAGAATGTACATGAGACCAAGGATTAGAAGAGGTACCATACTCTAGAGACCTATCTATCCAAACGCTTGCCGAGCATTGATTTGGATTTGCTGCCCATGCCTGGAATATTGATTGCTACAACAATTCTATAAGGCTTGGGGGCAACACCTGGCGATGATCCATGCTAACAAAATTTTCAAAATTATTCTTAATATTTGACGATGTAGAAGATATCATGTGACAAGTTTCCACTGTGGTCACTTCTGCTAGATTACTCAATGGTAGAAGGGAAAAACTACCTAATAAGGAAGGGTCTTTAGGAGACCTACTCCGATATTTTGAAGCGATTGAGAGCTTCCATGGATCAAAGGAATGCTTTCGGTAACTTGAGAATTGTTGGGGAGGAAGTTTAGTTGGTCAATGATTGTGATTCCACCTTGAAAGGGGAATGCAATCTTTCTAATGACACAACAATAGCCATAGCATAAATCCAAGGTCTGACCAGTAAGATGTTGTAGTTAATGTTTCCATCAATGACCTCGACTTCAATTTCTACTGTCTTTCCCCCCAGTTCAATTTTCAAGTTAATTAATATCCCATATGGTGTGTATGTTCTTCCATCGAACACTTTTAATGTCATTGATGATCGTGACAAGGGTGGAGAGCCTAAAGTTTTCCAGAAACTCATTGACATAATATAGGTATATGCTCCCTCATTAATGATTGTTCGGTGAACAGTTTTGTTGAGGGCTTTTACCTGTATGAGGAAAGCGAGTTGTGCTAGTAACTGAGGTTTGTATCCTTTGTGATTAAAGGCCACTAGATTGGAATCCGTTGGATCAAACCCATGCATCACTGATAACAAAGCCTATTTTTGGGATGGGAAATTCTGCAGTACTTCAAGTGTCGACATAGCAGATGGCGATTGGGCTAGATCTTCCACTATATTATAATTCTTTGTTGCTTGAGCATGAGGATTAAATATCGATTTATGTACTACTCCCTTAGGTGGTTTTATTGTTAATTTAGGAATGATTGGTGGGACAACTTCTAACGAAGTCGTTGTCGAACTGTTGGGTTGATCTGTAGCCTTGCCCTTCGAAGATTGTGGATTTCCATAATCTTTATTCCTTGTAGATATCAAAGTGTCATTTTTTTGTTTTGAGATGGATAGCATAAGCACTTGGGATGTGGAAGCATGATCACTAGAAACCAGATTAGTTTTTGGATTTGGAAACGGATCAGTAAATATCGCCGAGGTATTTGAAGACTTTTTGAAAAGCTTCTTGACTTCAACTTGATGTGGACAGTCTTTTGTGTAATGGTACTCATTACATATGAAACATGGCTATTTAGGTTTCTTCTTTCCAGTAGGGTTTCCAGAAGATTTCTCAAGAGTCGAATCCTCCCGTTTCTTATTTTTGTTTGTCTATTTCTTTTTGCCCCTTGTTGCTTAGGATTTTTTCGTTTGTCGGTTGACACGGCATTAACCTTCGAGGCAAGAGGTTCTTCGTCTGCATTTTGACTAGAAACTGTACGCACTTTTTTAGATGTAGCCTTTGCAGCTTTCATGCTTGTGGTACCAATCACGCCATCACGAGCATGAGAGTCCTTGTTTGATTTAGGAGGTGGAGGAATGGAAAATTATGGTCTAGGAGTGTCAGGAATTTTGTCGTAGAGCGTGCCAGACTAAGTATAGAACAAGTCTAAATATTGTGCACGAGCAATGACTTGCTTTTCAGTGACAACTCCTCCCTTAGCCACATCCTCTATAATAGAGGGTAACGATGAATTTATAAACCATTCATCTAAAAGCTAATCAGGAATGTACATCTTTACCATTCTTTGACGACGACGCCACTCATGAATATGATCAGATATGTGAGTGGTTGTGATCTGTTTAAAGTTGGTAAGGAGTTTTGTCCCTATTTCGTACCTTATGGGTAATTGAAAATGGGTTAAAAAGGTAGTGGCAAGGGTAATGAAGTTATCAAACAAAACTCTAGGCAATTCTATATACCATTTAGTTGTCGAACCATTTAACGTTCGCTGAAAAAGGCGAAGCCTAATCGAATCATCATTCAGGGTGTTGGATGAACACCACAAATGGAATATCATTACATGATTCGATGGATCTTCACCCAAATTTCCATTGAATTTAGGAATATCAGAGGGAGGCCATCAAGGGGCATAAGTAATTAGATCATTCGTCAGTCGGTTTAGATCTGGTAATTCTAGAGTTGCTACAAAAGGAAACTGTTGATTTAGGTTAGGTGAAGCATACCTAGGATAATATGGAATCGCCTAAGCAGTAGGTCTTTGCATACTAGAATAATGTATTTGATGCTGGTAACTTTGATAAGGTTGATGGGCATAACCATTATAATATGGTTGTTGATAACCGCTTTGGAAATGTGGTTGCTCATTACTTACAAAGCCTTGTTGCTCGGGTCGTTGGTATGATTGCTGGAATTGCGGTTGTTGATATTGCACCAGCAATGGTTGTTGGACCATTTTCTTTTGTCCAATACTGGATGATTCACCAAGATGTGGAGTGATAGTACTTGTTTGAGCTTGAGTCGTTCCAGGTAAGGAGACACTAACTTGAGGTTGTGATTGAACCGCAGAGATGAGGGGCTGTTGTATTGCAACCTGAGAGACTTGAGGTTAGCATACAACAGGTAGTGCTTATATTTGCGATACAGTCACAATAGCAGGTGTAGTGGGAATATTCAACACAGGTTGGACTGGTTGCATTGAATATACAACCCTTGGTTGTTGAGGCAGTATTGGTACCCAACCGCTAGATGTAATTCCAGTTTGACCTAAATTTTGTTGTAAACTCCCATATGGTTGTTCTCCAGGAGGGAAGAATGAAAAGGCATATTTCCCCCCATATGGTGGCAATCCAGTGCTTAAAGGGTAGATCGGCCTTTGAAGACATAGTGGATCAACTTGTTGAGTTTCAACATATGAAATACCATAAGAGATCCCCGATGAAGGAATAGGAACAGACCATGTCGTCGAAACAGTCCCTGAGTGGACTTCGGCTTGTTGTTGATAACTAGTCGGGATAGGTGGTATACTAGTAAACATTGTAGGAACGGTAGCAGGAAGATCCACCGTAGCTATGTCAGTTGACACAGTCTTAGATTTTGATGGTTGTTCAAACATATTTATTCTATCCAAAATATTTCCTAACGATTCGACAGGATCTTGCGATGAAGGATGATTACAAGGACTAAATTATGTAATAGAAGGATGTAGGTGGATCCCAGTTCCAAAATCCACTAGAGTATTGGGTGGAAGATCCTCTACTATCTCTTCTATAGCAATCAATCCAGGTGGAAGAGGTAGATCGTCAAGTCCGTAAAATATTTCTGGATCCGAAGAAAGTGTAGCTTCTGCAGTAACAGATACTGGAGTGGTGACACCTTCTGAATTCTGGAATTCAACTTCCAGATGTTCAGGCAAGTGAACTTCAGTTTCTAAATCAGTCTTAGGTGGAGCTGGTTCAAGAATAAAGGTGTCTACCGTCACACTAGGATCAGTTCTAATGTCCTCTTGTAGCTACGGAACTTTTTCTATAAAGGAAGATGTACCAGAGATAATTGGAGTAACTGTAGTCTCTGACGATGTTGAAACACAAGTTTCAAATAAATCAGGTGAATTGGACTTAGTTAAATGAAACCGTTTTGCCCAGGATGGTTTCATTTATGGGATCAAATATGGTTGACTCACTAGTCTCCGCGAATGACAGGGTTTTGATTGACTTTCTTCCATGATTACGGATTACTTGATGAACTCAAAAATTAAAGGGGAAAAATGTTATTCCTATTTAAATGAATTTTAAGACACTTTGATGCAACTTGCTTTTTCAATTTTTAAGAGTCAAGAAAAAGCTAAAGGTGACTCTAGTCACCTTCAATTTTTAATGAGCCTAAAGTGACAAGTGCTCAGATGGACCTTTTCTTTTAAGGACTCGAAAAGGAATGAAAGTGATTGCTCTGGAAATCTAGACAAAGGGATTACCAAACCGATTGCAAAACTGCAAAATACACCTTGGTGATAGATTATAGAGACATTACCGATGACTTATGTACGACAGTCATCTTCCTGAATGCTGTGTTCAGTGTATTGTGATCGATAGGGCGCCAAACACGGCTTCTTAAGGATAAAGGATATCAACCTATTTTGGTCTCCTAATATATACTCGACGGTATGGGGAGCACAAGTCCGTACTGGCACTTGTCGTATCAAAGAGGAGGAATCACCCAACCTTCGATGAAAATGATATTTACGAAGTTTTATGACGTCAGAACATGTCTCTAGCCTAGACTTCTAGATGTGTTGCGTTAGGTTCCAAAGCATTTTTATGTTCATTGAGGTTTATTTTAGAGTTGATCTTACTTAGAATTTTGTCTTTCAAGGTTCACCATGTGATGTAGATGTGAAATTCCTAAATATGCAATCTAAAATGATAAACAATTGTTTATGTTCTTTTAGCAATGAAAATATAGCTACAAAGGAAAGAAGATAACGATTTTTCTTTCTGCAGAGTGCATAGAGCACACAATAAATGCACTTTCCTAAATCAAATTTCGCATGTAGTCAAAATGCAGATGCACATGCATGTATTTGTTTTCTACTTCCTTAATGTGTGAATGCCAAAAAGGAAAGCTAAGTACAGATCTGAACTATTTTCTTTCAAAGCGACATTTCTAACAATTTCTTTTCAAAACGAAAGGAAGACTAAGACGACACTTTTCGATTTCGAAATGAAAACTGTAAAATGACACTTCAAATATTAATAACTCAAATCAAGTACAATGACAAAACTACAATCAACTATCTAGAAAGGAAGACTTTACGACACTCTTCTTTTGATTTAAAATGATAATTACGACACTTGCATCAAAAACGACAGTTCGATTAGGCTAATTTCAACAAAGGAAGATTGAAAATGATTAAAAAATACACAAAAACATTCAGAATTCCTAACTGATAGAAGCTAGAATAATGTGAAGGAAGAAGGTTTCAGCAAGAAGGTACTGATCATGAACAACAAAACTACTGAATAAAGCTGAAAACAAGGAGACAAAACCAAACTTTCAGAGAAGAAAACAGTATCACTCAATCATCACACCTGCAACACAGGGAAATAAGGATGCATCTCACCTGCAACACATGGGAGGTGCGATGCATCCAGGTTGCACAGTCACAGACAATGTGATGGAACAGGGAGCGAGACTGAGCTTGGTTTTTGCTCAAAATTTGCAGCTAAGTTTAGTGATTTAGGGTGAGTAATGATGGACAGTAAAAACAAAGCATAGGGGTAAGATCTGATGAGGTTCTGAGCTACCACAAGGGCACTTAGAATGCTTTTTAAGTCAGATGCTCAATTTATAAACCAACCCGGAGATTGATTGAAGTAGCATTCATCTACTTCTCAATTGCATAGCAAAGGCATTTTGAAGGCTAGCTGGCTAACTTCAGGCTCCATCTGTATTTTATAAAGAAAACAATAAACAAACAAAACAAACTATTCGATCCCCAGTGGAGTCGATATTTTGTTTCAGGGAAAACTAGTGTCGATTCGAACTACTAGTCCCACTAAGATGGGTAGTTATCTTAGAAACAAACAATGAAAGTTTTTCAAGAGTTCCTTTAAGTGTGATAGATGAGAGGGAAGGAAAGAGGACCAACCTAGATCTTTCGCTTTGATCTTAGCTTGATTTTTTCTTTTGTTGATAGAATTTTCCACTCCTCTCCTACTTGTCCTGCTTCAAAGAGTACCTGTAGAGTCAAAGTAACAGCAAACCATCAAAGCATCTCCATCTAAAACATCATAAACAATGTGGAATCAAAAACTCATTGACCATACAATTGCATTCATAAACAATAAGATTCACAAATACACGATTATATGGAGGAAAATTCAAAGAACATTATTAATAGTAGTGAAAGAGAGGATTACAACCCAGCTTTCTAATCCAACATCATCCTCCCAGTGTAGAAGCCCTATTTCACCTCATGAATAAGTAAATCACCCAATAATGCAATGTCTCTTCTCACCAACAAACCAACAACACTTCCTTACAAAATACAAAATTCCAGCCTCAAAATCTCTCAGATGAGGGATCCATTTATAGATGTCCTGGAAGGGTGTGAATCAGCTCTGGGTTTTTTATTAGTGTCATTCCACTGATAGTTCTTGGTTCCACTTGGAGATTTCATTGATCTCTTACTCATCCCTGGGTGAATTCTGAGAGGCAAGTGTCACAGGAGAAGTTTCTAGAAGATTCCATGATCATCCACCTAGCAAACTGTCTCTGCCATTTGTCTATTCTCCCTCATCGCACCCCACAGAAGGCCATTTCAGTATGCATTGCACCTGCCCAGTTTGGTAGTCAGTATGCATTGCACCTTGCCTATGGAGGAGTTTGTATGGTCTAGTTTTGGCCAATGTTGAGTAGTTTTTCAGGTGGAACTTCTAGGAAATGATGTAATCAGTTGACCATGATCCTTTAGGGTATGAAACAACACTTTTAGGGACTTAAGGAGCCCTTAGTTTATGGAAATATGAATTTAAGGTTGCAGTGCCCAAATATGTCTCTAACAACATGCCAATTGGTGCGACTGAGATGTGTTCTGGTCACGCCGGTCTTGTTATGAAATGTTTTTTACATTAGAGCCGAAGCTTCCATCTCTAGAAGCTCCATAACAAAAGTCTGGAAAATGGTTTGGTCGAATGGGGTTGAGGAGGACAATTTGGGCTCCTTTACCCTATAATGATGGAACTACCTAAAGGGATAAGTCCTCCCATGAGAAGAGGGTCCATCTCCCATGCATATTTCCTATATAAACCTCCCTCCTTCCCAAGCACAAGCTAGTCACAGTTCCAGAGTTAGAGTTTTGGCTGAGTGTGAATATACTATTTTAGACAAGCAAGTTATTACTATTTGTAGCCATCAAGTTGAGTGAGGGATAAGTGTGTTTGGTTTGGAGTGAAGCCTAAAGGGAAGAGTCTTTAAATTATTGTTGTTTGGAGCCATCATGAAGTGCTAGCAAAAGTGTGTGGGAACCTGGTCTTGTCAGAGGAATACTGTGATGTCAAGATGAATGGTTGTAATATCTCTTTAAATATTAATATGTGCAACTATCGATTGTTTTCCTACATGTTTTGTAATATTACATATTCGTGCCTTAATGCTTCTTGACTTATTAAGTAGGTTGAATTGTAATTTTTCTATTATTATGTTTCTATGTTGTTGTTGTTTACTTGTTTTAGGAGCTTGAAGAAGGAAGTGAGAGATTGCTGGACTGAGAAAGCGAGGACATCATCAAGAAGGAGAAGAGACCAAGAGGTAGGCTCTCTTGATTGATTCTAACCTAAGGAAATCTTCCATAGGGTGTATCTATTATGGCTAGACCCATTATCGAGCTACAGGAATTTTTTCATGTCCCCACTTATAATTTTACTTCACCACAAATTGGCGACTCCAGAGTGGAGATCCCATCCTTTTGTTTGTTTTGGATTTCATGATTTCATGAGAAATTTTCTAGTTTGACGTTTTCCCTTTCGTTCTGTTACTTTTCTCCTGCTTACTGGCCTATGTCTAAAATCCATAGTAGTAGATCTAGTCCTTGTTTTTTTTTTTCCTCAGTTCCCATGAACAACATGTTTAATCACCTGACAATCGCACCGATCAACGTGAATTGCAGAGGAACAGTCGTGCCAACCCACCTATGGCGCTTGTTTTCAGTTAGGCAGTTGCACCGATCCCTATAAGTGAAGATTAGGACTAGACCCCAATCTTGGCTAGTGTGTTCTGCTCTTGTGTTTTTGACCTTGTGAGCCTTTTGACTATTTTCTCCCTGACTAGAAAGCTACTTTTCATTTTTTTCTTTCTTTTTGGCTTGTCATCTTTCTATTTGATTGATTTAGCCATTGAGTAGTCGGCGACACTAGGACATCTAGTTAGTCATCCATTCAACAGCTTGTGGACTCATCGATTCCAACTGTATGTGTGTCTGATCCCTGCATTTGTTTTCGGTCCTCTCTATGAAATTGACCTCTTTTGCACAAGTTTTTGAAAAAGTTCCGTCTACTAAGATGAACGTATTTTTCCAGCATAGATTACACTGTTGGTATTATGCTTGACAAAATCAATGTTTCATTGATCTGAATGAAATTCTCTTTTTATGTTTTCATATGCTTGAAGAGCTCATAGTCTTGCAAACATTTTCATTGAAGGATTGTATGCAAAAAGTTTGTTTCATTGTTTCATGAGAAAGTTTGAAATTCTATCTTGTTGCACCAGTATGATTCACATCTCTTAAAAAACTAGAATTGCATCAACATTTGAAAATGGAAGAGATTTGTTTTTTTCTCATTTCGAAAGGATTAATAGATAAGTGCTTGTCAGGAAATTAGGAATTGCAATGAATTTTTCATTAATTTGTTATTTGAAAAGTAAAGTAGTGAAAAATCATTTAATTTTCAGTTGCTTGATTGTTTTCATTTTGATTGAGCAGTTTCTACTCTCTCTAGTGTAAGCATTTCATCGAATTGAAAGGGTCTTATCCCATTTAGTTGCATTTTTAGGTTTTTCAAGTAGCATCGCTAAGACATAAAAATGAAAACTTAAATCAAGATCAACTCTAAAATGAATTCAATTAAACTAAGGTGCATTTGACATTAACGATCACATCTAGAAGGTTTAGGCTAGAGATGTGTTCCTACGTCTGTAAACCTAGCAACTGTTATTAGCTTCGGCATTAGACAGCTTTAGCACAGATTTTTTCTCCCTATATCATCGCGTATATAATGGGAGACCCCACTAGGCTGCAATTCTTTTATCCTTAGGAAGCCAAGTCGGCTACCTTGCAAACGTGATGCACCGAACACATCATTCGGGAATATTGCCTGCTCGTACTTCTTGGTTCGCTAGGAGGTATTCTACAGTTCACACTTACTTGATAATCTTGTTTACCTAGACCATCTAGAGTAGTCATTTGATCCTTTTGACTCATTAAAATTGAAAGGTCATTCGAGAAATTTTCCTTTCGAGCTCGTTTCTAATCGAAAGTGATAGAGTCATGTTTTGTTTCTTTCTCGACTCTTAAAAAATGAAAGAACATCAGTCTTTTATGCATCTAATAATTGATTGCATGTGAACCAAAAAATCCTATTAGATTTCTAACCAAATCGTGAGTTCCCTTAAAAGGAAATTTTAAAGCCTTGAAGTTATTTCTTCTATTGAGTAAGACAAGGTCATCGTGGCTGAACCATCTGGTTCACCCAATTCCTCTTCTTCTCCTCCATCTGAAAGATTGTCTGAGGAGCCACTTCCTGAGTCATTAGAGCCATTTGAGAAACAAAATGTTGAACTTGCAATTGTTTTGAGTGTTCAACCATTATCATCTCATCCTCCACCTACTTTCGATTTAGGGTCATCTACTGATCTTGTCCTGGAATCTCCAGATAATCCCATTCAAACTCTAGAGAACTTGCCACCATTGATAGTTAGCATGAACTGGTTATCTATCTTCCAAACCCTCTGTTTGATGCTTTTGAGATATCACCACAACACCCTTACATTTTGTACGATCAATCGGGTATTCCTTTGTAACTATCCCCCAGTACACATTTAGCTATTCTTTATCATTTATTTTCAGATATGGAACCCAAAGGTGATGATCCAGTCACCTCTCCAGATGATTCTAAAGTCTCAAATCCACACACTGTTGAGGGGGAAGAATCGCAGTTGCAGTTCCCTCTTGAGGGTTTTCCTTATTCATAAGGTATTCCCACTAGCTTGTCACCCAACTATGTGTCTTTAGGGCACTTAGTTTTAGGCACACCTAGTGCCTCATCACTCTACCATAATCATGTTTGGGTGTCAAGCATTAGGCCCACATTAGGTCCATTCTCACGAACATGACTTCCTAACCAGCTATTACTTTAGTCCTGGTGCAACCCACCCTCCCAAATACTCTTGTATCATCAATCCCAGTTACGTGTCAGTCACAACTGGTGGTTTCAAATATTGTTTAAGTGAGTTCCTGTGTCCCATTAGTCAGAGGTCAGATTATGCCACCACTTGCGGAGCAGAACCTGAACGTTTCCATGGTGTCAGGTGCCACTACTGTGAGTGGTCCCCAAGCTCACACGCTTGGTATAAACCAACCCTCTTTTGGTATTGTCTATAACCCTGCGGACCCTACTCGATCAAGCAATGTCAAGTACCAACAGGTTCAAAATCTTGTTGGTCCATCTAGATCAGGCAATATTTAGTATCAACAACCCTATGGGGCCTAGGTCCAGAACCAAAATATTTATGTTCCATATGGTTCCCAAGGATTTGTTAATCAACCTTACACCCTCCAATCTAGGTAGTACATCCAACCTGGCTACGACCAGATTCATTTTAGTAACTTCTTGGGCATTGTTGAAGTACCCTTGCAACAACAAGTACAACCTTTACAACAACCTAGACAACCTTTTTTATGACAAGGGCAACCCTTGTTGCAACAAGGGCTTTCCACGCAACATCAAGGGCAGATTATCGCGCATCAAGGTCAATCTTTACAATAGTTGCAGGAGGTCACGCAACAGTAGATGTAATATTCTCTACATACCTCTCAACCCATACCCTCTATTGGCTTGTTGGGGCCTAACCCAGGTTCAAAGATGATTTAGCCAAACAAATCCCGGTACTACTGGCCCTTTCGGCAACAGTCTGCGGTGCACGAACTGAGGTCTCACCCGAAGTAGTATGGGAGGGTGTTGGAACTAGTTTTCCACACCCTAGAGATGTTTGATGGTTTTTGGCGGTCCACAGTTTCACCCTACACGCACGTCGCTACTCGCAACTGTCAGTCCCTCGCTGCCTGCGATGCTACCTTCACGCAGCTCTGTTCACACTGCGATCCACACTATTACCCAAATCCATTATTATTAATCTGATATTAGTCAATTACTTAACTTATCTGTGTGATCCCAATTATACTTAACAATTTTCAGAATTCATATAAGTGCGCGTGATAAAAAAAACAATATAAAGGAAAAGAAAGTAAGACAAGAACATATACACAATATTGGAATCAAACTTCTCTTTATTATATATTTCTTTGATTATAGACTCGACTCTACCCTGTGCACTCAGCTATAGCCGTCATCTCACTTAGTTGTGGACATTATTAGGACTCTACGCACTCAGCTGCTGAGCCTCTTCCTACTACTATGACCCAAGACTTAGACTTGCACCTCAGGACTATCTCACATACATTATTGATTCTCCATCTCTCTATTATTTATTTTCTCTTTACAACTTAGAGCCTTGCTCTAATTATACACTCCCATGGCCTGAGGACCATGGGTAGGCTGACATTACATTACATTACTTAGGGAAGACAACCTTATGACTCAATAATACACTTCGTGCTCCATGCCCACAATTTGCGGAGTTTTACAATGAATTTTGGCAAAAACTTCAGCTTTGAGCCCCAAAACATGCTATGGGGGGATTCCATGCCCAATAGGCCCCTAACACAAACATCGCGACTCACCCTTGAGTCACTCTGTCGACGCAACGATCTTGGCGCAGAGTCCCTCTAGCCAATCCCATGCTGCTCGGAGGTCTACAGTGCACTACTCTGCTGTTTGCTGGACCTGCTACATGCATTCTTCTAAAGCTTCTTTATCAGGACCAAATCCCTCCCTCATCACGTACATCCCCTGCATCTGTACGAGCTTGCCTTCGATATCCACCATGATGGTGAAGGCCTCGTCAATCCATGGCTGGACATGTGTTTTGAGAATGGCCTCTTTTTGTCTCGTAGCATCCACCTTCTCTTTCAGTGCCTTCGCCTACTACATCTTCATGAGCCATTGAGTGAGGATGACTATCTGTGTAGTTCTTTGGACACTGTTATACTGCTCCTGAAGCTCACATGCATTTGTTTCCAGGCGCTGTATGTTAGGGTCCTCTTACAGATATGTGAGGACCATCAGGGCTTGTTCCAACATATTGGTATAGTCTTGCACTGCCTGTCCAATTTCTTCCAACCTTGTTTGGATAGTGCTAGCGCGGTGCTCTCTAACTTTTGAGGGAGTGGAAGGTTGCGCCTTTAACCGTAGCTTGGTGATTTGAAGATTCAACTCCAACTGAACCTTTGTCATTTTTTCTCTGGCCTCACGGACGTCGTTCGCCAACCTACGGATCCAATCCACTGCTGGTAGATCTGCTGCAATGGCTAGCTCTGGGACACATCTGCAAGCATTGTCTACCACATGTTCCAACCTATGATTTTGTGTCACCAGTTCATCATGCTACATGCCAGTCTGTTCAATGTTTATCTTTTACTCACTTAGAACCTGTAGCGCATGGACTTCCCTAGTGCGAAGCTCTGCTGTTATTCCATCTTGTAGTTGGTACAATGTATCTCATGAAAGGGCAACCAAATTAAGGCCCAGTCCCTTGATCCTACCCACCGCAGCTCTGTCAATCTCAATTGCTACTGCTAGCACGCCTTCCAGTAACACTATGGTGTTGGCCATCTTTGTGTGTAGCATCTGTTTTGTTGCTGATGTGCCCACTGCGACGTAGGTGGTCAAGATTCCTTCCTGTGGGGGGCGCACCTGTAGTTCCTGCAACTGCACCCTTAGTGCCCCTAACACAGTCTGCTGCTCCATTATAACTTCTTGGAGCACTTCCTTGGCGACATTCCGAACCGTCTCGCCGATTTCGTAGAGGTCACCTTCTGTTAAGGTGATCAGGTCTATGGCCAGCTTTGAAGCCTTGACCTTTTTTCGCAAACCCGACTTTTCAGTGGAGTGTGGCCATTTGAGTTGGGTTGAAGTAGTTCCTGGGTCTATGCGTTCTTCTCCCAGGTCTGTGTCCTCTGCCTCCTATATTGTAGACCTATCAAGGCCCTCCTCTGCCTGCTCTGTCCCAGTCTCGGCTGTCTATGCTACTATTGTTGCTTCGATGACCTTCTTTTGCTTCGTGGCTTCCTTAGCTGTCGCTTTTTTGTTGCACCTTTTCTCGGTCAGCTGTGTGACGCGCATCTTTGCCTCATCCTTCCCTTGCTATGTTGTAGCCTTTTTCAATTCCGCCAAATCCAAGTCATGCCACTCAGGAGGCCATGTCTCTGATACTGCAAAGATTGTGTCATCAGTGGCTATGAATGGGAGCTTTTTCCACTATTGCGCTGGATCCTTTCACGCCTTAACGTAGATATTGTGCATGTGCACTTTGAAGTCTGCAAAGCTCTGCAAATTATTGTGCACTATGGGGGATAGGCGTGGCCTCCTGTTAATCGAAATCTAGATGTTCACCTCCATGAGCACCCAGAAAACCTTGGTCTCACGAATCCTTTTCACATCTTTGGTAGCCCAGAGCGAAGCATACTTCGCAGCCTCTGGCAAGTCATGTTCAATGCTTGGGAATTGACTGTCGTCCGGCAGTTCTCCTACTACCAGCAAAATGGATAAGAGCAACTACGCGTAGTGGAAGTTCTTACCATGCTCTTGGGTCTCCTTACAGTTGATCAAAAACTCTTCGCAGAGGAACTCAGCCTAGTTGAATTGGACCCCCTACACACACTGCTCGGCCAATGCAATCATTGATGCTGGTACTTCATCAGCACGACAGTTTCTCATTAACTTGCTAGCCAGGAATTGGGTAGCTACACGCACCCCTTTATCTTTGATACTAGCGATGGCATAACCCCTCTTCTTCTTTTCTAGCGTATATTTGGTCTTCATGGCTTCTGCGAGAGCCAATGTGCTACTTTTTATTACTATTGTGGCGGGGTTCATTTCCTTATAGGGAAGCCAAGAAATTCTGTGAATGAGATCAGCTGTGATGGGAATAAGCTCCTCCAGCCATAAGTACCCATCATGCACCATGAAAACTAGTTGCCTGATGACAAAAATGGTCATAGGTGCATGGTAAAAATGTGGTATCCATCGTAGATGAAGCAACCTAGCCTTCTCCACAACGCGTAGCCATTTTCACGACCCTAAAGTGATTACCGGCCCCTCCAAATTTTGTTTCACAAGGCTTTCCGTCTCTAAGTGTGGGAACTTCTCATCGTCCATCTGGTCCTAATCTTCAAATTTGAGGGTAGGCACACGACCTAGGAGCGGACCCTCAAAGGTAATTCCATTGGGGAGGAGCCATGTCTGGAGCGCACTCTTTGTGGCATTCAGTTCCTTTGGTACCCTAGCTTTCCCTTTTCACAGAGGGACATACGTGGGTAACTTTACTGCAAAATGCATCGGTGGGACATCCTCCTCCTCGTCTGCTCCTCCCTCTATCTTGGCAATCAGGTCCTATAAGTCCTCCTCTTCCTCCTTTGACTCAATGGTGACTGCCTTGCCCTTTTCTTCCATTGAGAGCTTATCGAACCACGTATTCCTTGGGGACATGTGCATTGGTCCCATTGTCTGCTTGTCTTTTTTCAGTCTCGGCGTCCGAGGCGATTTTGAGATTTCTGGCACAACTTTGGGAACGTTGTGTGCCATAAGGGTCTGCATAGCCTCGTCGATAGTTTCTTCTACAAAGCCCAAACCTGGCTTGGTATTCGTCATCTTATTTGCATAGTATTCAGTCTTTCGCAAACACAGGGGCTTGAATATTGCTCGGTGCTCAACACTCTGTGCTCTATTCAACCACTCAAATCTCAAATGACCAAGTGTTGTCTTGTGGCTAGCCCTTGGAGTTTTATATCACTTTTTGAATTCAAATTCATCATTTTTCCCAATTCCGGGCCATCAATGCTTTCTTGGTAGCAAATTTTCCAAAACATGGCCCATAACTATTGTCTTAATTGCCTATTGCCCACTCCATTTGTTGTCAAATCAGACATCTCGTCATGAACAATGATACAAACGGTCACTTCCTAGCCTAACCGTGCGGCAGTGCATCCCCGCGTGTGCGGGCGCAAACCTTGTGACATGTTGACTTTGCATGCACCTCCCTTATTGTGCAGTTCCCAAGTAGACTGTTTTATAGTCTTGCACTCTCTTTCAATTTCCTGGAGCAAGAAGGTTGTTCTTCCACCAGCTAGTCAGGTGGTCGCACCACCCATGCGGAGCTCCCTTTCACCCCTCATGATAGCTTGCGAAAAAACTTCAATTGTTCTCACCGCACGCTCTACTAGCTGTAGTGCGCCTTCCTAATTACGAAGTTGTGTGATATAAGGTCCAAGCCATGACATAAGACTAATTAATTGTTGGCAATAGTTCTCCCCCTTATCACTATGGGTATGCACACCTTGCTATACCACCCTTGCTTTTTTGACGAGAAAAGATTCCTTTATTTTGTCTTCCAACTTCTTGACCTTTGCATCCATCAACATGCTTTTCTCCCTTAGCTGTACCCAGTCCTTTTCAAGTTCGTGAGGTCTTCAGTTCCCTTGCCGAATTGCTTCCTAAATTCTTATGTGTTCTACTTTGTGTAGTTGTGTGATTTCTTCGTTATGATCTTCGTGCACTATCACACCTATAGGTGTTATTTCATGTGGGTTCATCTTTGCAGGCTCTTCAGAGATTATGGTCCTTTCTTCATTCTGCAACCTTGGAATTGATTTTGTGGTCATGGTTTTGCACATTGTCCTATAGGCCCATTGGATCACTAGAACGCGGAAGTTCCAAAATGCAGAAGTCCCAGTCGTTGTGTCTCACCTGGTGAAATCCGTTCAGTACTTCGCACACCCTATCGAATGCTTCTCTGTGGAAATCTGTAGTGTGCTTCACATTTTCTACCTCTATGTCTTGTTCTGATTCTTTATTCTGATATTAGTGTGTGTTGGGGCAAGCTGCATGTCATAGGTCTGCACCCATCGGGAAAGTTGGGTGTGAAAGTTGTTTTATCCCTTGCAATCGGCTCTCATCACTAACTGGGGTTTTCCAAATCATAGGCACATCATCCTTTTGCATTCATGCCAGCTCTCAAGACTTCCTTGATGCGTACCCCGCCATCTTATGGGTGTAGCATGCAGTGCCCATGTTAGTGCATCAAACCGCTGCTATTTTGGTACTGCGCTTTCACATTTGTTCAGAAATTCCTCCAGCACTGTCAACCCATCATACATTGGTAGATCCCTTACCTCTGTTGTCACACAACACAGTGATCTCATCATTGTATTGCAATTGAGCATTGTTACTTCGTGCAGCCGATTCTGCCATCATTCTATTTCTTCATCCAAATCTAAAGTGCAGGAGCTTTCACACTCCCACATAATCCTACCATTAATAGTTGGATTTACCCAATCCTTTTCTCACACAGTTATCTTGTAGATGCAATCGAGATCATCATCACTATCATTGTTGCGCATCGGTTCAGTGTATCGCGCTCCTTCGACAAGGTCTAACGGTACTACGATGCGTAGTGACTCTTTCTCAAAAATAATTTTGCGCTTCTTCAAATTTATGACTCTGTTCGTATCAGTTGCCCAGTCTATGCCTAGTAGCGCGGGATAGGGATTGCTATCGTCGATAATCTCTATCACGTCAAAATGTTCCAGTGTGCTCGCACCTTCAATATCCGCTGTTATCCCTTGCAATATTCCCATCGGTAGGATCTTCTGCTGATTAGCCATTCATAATTGAATAGGAGACCACTGCAATGCAGGCTTGCCCATGATTTCCCATGTCTGTTTTGGTAATACATTCGCGTCTAATCCTAAATCTAGAATTACTTGATCCATTTCATATTCTCCGATTTACACAGTTAATCTCATTGCCCTTCTTATGTGTAATGCATGCTTTCCAAATTTTGGGACCATGTGTGGTTCTCCTGACCCCGTACACCTAGTGATCAGCTCCTATAGCCCTTTTAGCACCTTGCTGTCATGCAACAATTTCATGCATGTCTCTAGAAAGGTAGTGAGCATTGAAGGATCCATCCTTGATTCTGGTTGATCCTTACTACCTGAAGTGGAGGCATTTGTGAAGCTTTTCTTAGCTTCCATGAATGTCTCCATCGCATGCTCTAAATCAAATTTAGGCTCCTTTGTAGGAGCCTTGCGAACCCATGAACTCCCTTTAGGCTGCTTACCCTTGTCATCTCCTATCGTGATACCACTTCTAAGCATGATGTTTACATTCAGGTCACCTTCGCGTGGTTCAGACCTCATCATTTGTACATTCTGAGTCAGCGGAGGCTGGAGTACCCCTTTGTCATGCAACTTTGTTATCAATGTAGGGCAGTCTTCTGTCTCATGATCAAACTGAGTATAGTACAAACATGATGTTTTGGTTAGATTTGTACAATCACGAGCATAGTGTCCTGGCCCTCTACAATTGTAACAAATTAGTTGTCCACCACCCCTTCCTGGTCCCATTCCTCCCCATCCTCCTCCGCGCCCCTGAAATCTAGCATGCACCATTCCTACATTTAGATCGAGGGTTCGCGTTTAGGTCTACGTTCTATAGGTAAAAGTCTGATCCATCATTAGTTCAAAGCTTCTGTAGGTGCGCTTATTATGGCATACCGACCTGCAAAAATTACAGAATAATTACTGGGACGTCTTCGTATACTTATGCAATAGGTGACAATTACCTGTATTGTGTTTCCCTCCTATCTGACAGATCGCACACCATAATACAGGCACCGTGCTGGGCCCTGCTTGCACCTCTGGTCTTACTGGCATTTTCCCTCCTGCACTAAGTAGTTCGCAAAAGCTAGACAATGGTCTTTATCATGTCCTGACCTTTACATTTTATGCACCATACTTCCTTGCACACCTCTGGCTGAGGTGTTCTATCCTGTTTCAAGCTCTGCATTTCTAGACACAAATTTTGTAGTTGCGTGTGGATTTTCTTGACTCCCAGACCATGATCTTTTATAGGGGTCTCATTCAATCTCATTACTATCTCCAAAGCTTCAACCTATGTGGAAAGCTTTTGTTGTGACAGCATCGTCCTTAAATGGGGGTGATAGTGACGCTACAAACCATGCGCGGTGTTGTGCATCCATCAACTTCATATTGGCTTCGTGAATCATATTCTTCAGTATTTGATCCAGATCCTAAGGGTCTCACCTGGGAGCATCGTGATCTCCTTAAATCTAGTAATTGATTGTGTCTCCGACTTTGGCCTGCTAAATTCCCTGTTCAGGGTTTCTTGTATATTTGCAATTCCTACGTTTGGATGATCATTAGAGTGTTTGGTGTGCCACGTTAGAAAGTGATCCTGCAACGTGCTTACCAATGTAGCCTTCTTTATATTATCATCCAGAATGCCTTGTGCTTCCCATATTTCCCTCATGATGAACCAAAATTGGTCCGGGTCTTCATTTCCTACTCCTTTGAATACTGAGAGTTTGATCGTGCTCGCCATACTGAACTGCGAGGCTTGCAGAGGTGGTGTGGGTGGAGATGTAGGTGAAAATGGTGAGATGGGTGGCGGTGTAGGTGGAGGTGGTAAACATGGGATTCGTTATCTTATCAAACTGACCGCACTTCTTGGTGAAACTTCCACGAGCTCTTCCTCACTTTCTTGTTGCATTGAAATCAAGGGCTATTCTCTATCCCTGCACTACATTCGTTACTATAGATCTTTCCACTCCACATAGCTCCAAACATTAATTTAGCCGCATAATCTGCTTTTCACATAATAGCATATTATCCAAGTGTTCAAATACTTGATATACTTACCTCGTGGTCCTTTGAGGAAGCATCGTTCTGCCTCACTATAGTTGACGGTTGTATCTATCGCGAACTTAGTGATAAATCCTCCTATAATTTGATCGAGCCAATGGTCCACAGTGTGCATGATCTTATCTTCCAAGGCTTCTAATATGCGCACTAATTCCAGAGTCCATGCGATCAGTTTATCGAGCCTACACCTTCCCTGACTATCTTCTAGCTTCACAATTCAATCATATAGCTCAGAACGAAAGTAAGCAAAGAAAATATTGTGGATTTCCATATATAATTAGCGCTCCAACCATTGTTCCTTAGATACTCATAGATTCCTATTTTCCTATATCACGAACTCATGAATCTTCTTGTCCAACCACTCTTCAATTTCTTTCTTAGTTGGATTCCAGTGCCACAACATCAGACATCCCTTATGTAGATCTCGATCCTAGCAACAGAACCAATTGTTGGCTTGTTGGGGCCTGACCCAAGTTCATAGATGATTTAGCCAAACAAATCCTGGTACTACTAGCCCTTTCGGCAATAGTCTACAGTGCGCAGACTGAGGTCTCACCCGAAGTAGTATGGGAGGGTGTTGGAACTAGGTTTCCGCACCCTAGAGATGTTTGATGGTTTTTGGTGGTCCGCGGTTTCATCCTGCGCGCACGTCGCTATGCGTAGCTGTCAGTCCCTTGCAGCCTGTGATGCTACCCTAATGCAGCTATGTTCGCGCTGCGATCCATGCTATTACCCAAATCCCCTTTTATTAATCTGATATTAATCAATTAGTTAACTTATCTATGCGAGCCCAATTATACTTAACAATGTTCAGAATTCATATAAGTGCGCACGATAAACAAAACAGTATAAAGGTAGAGAAATTAAGACAAGAATAGATACACAATATTGGAATCAAACTTCTCTTTATTATATCTTTCTTTGAATACAGACTCAACTCTGCCCTATGCACTCAACTACAGGGGTCTGTGCACTTAACTGCAGACTCTACTAGGCCCCTGCGCACTCAGCTACAAAGCCTCTTCCTACTACTATGACCCAAGACTTAGATCTACACCTAAGTACTATCTCACATACATTATTGATTATCCATCTCTCTATTATTTATTGACTCTTTACAACTTAGAGCCTTGCTCTATTTATACACTCCCATGGTCCGCGGTCGACATTACATTACATTACATAGGGCGGACAACCCTATGACTCAATCATACACTTCCCGATCCGCACCCACAATTCGTAGAGTATTACAATGAATTTTGGCCAAAACTTGGGCTTTGAGCCCCAAAACATGCTGTGGGGGGATTCCATGCCCAACACCCTCGCAGAGCCAACCTATGCAAACCCAGGGAAAATTTTTTCAACCGCAAGGTCAACAAAACTAACCTGGGTAGCAGCAACCCTTGTATACCTATCAATAAGGGAAACCCTTGCAGGGACAGGTTCAAGGTCAAGTCTTGCAGTAGCAGGTGCATAATCCTCTTGTCCAGGGCCAATAGGTTCAAAATCATACCGGCCAAGGGCACCGGGTATAAAATCCCTACGTCCAAGGGCAAAAAGCTTATCAACCTTATGCCCAAGGACAGCAGGTCCAGAACCCTCTTGTTCAGGGGCAATAGGTTCAACAACCTTATGTCCTAGGATAGCAGGTCCCATATCAATATGTCCAGGGCCAATAGGCTCAACAACCTTTTAACCCTTACGTTTCCTACTAGCAACTTGTATTTGGATAGTTTCAAGGTGTTCAAGGTTCAAACCCTCCCTTTGGTCAAAGTAATCTGCAATGGGGGTAGCCTCAAATCCCATATGGCCCAAATCCCCCCCTATGGGGCAAAAATCCTTACTATCAAGGATGGGCTCCTTCTTATGGGCCCACTTATTGATCACCCATGCCTTTTAACACTCAGTTACCTTTCTTGGCTACACTTGAGTTGCCAGATGTATCGCATCTTACAATGACTCGTTCCTCCACTTGCCATACTAGCCTCTAGTGTTGTCCAAGATACCATCAGATTTCCCAAAGTTTGATGGAAAAGCTAAAGAAGATTCTCAGGCCCACGTGATGACATATCACCTCTGGTGCTCGTCGAACTCATACGTAGATGATTCAATTTGTCTTTGTCTTATCCAATGGACCCTCACGGGTGCCGCAAGAAAATGGTACATCGAGCCACATTGAAGTACTTTTCATGACTTCAATTTGTTAGACATGGCCTTTCTCACACATTTTTAGCTTCCAATTCATTATGAAACAGGCACCTATCTACTCACATCGCTTAAGCAAGACACTGCAATGCACATCTCTGATCATATCCATGAATGGAGACGTAGATTTCGACTAATCAACTTCGAGATAACTGATCAATTGCTCACCGAATGGTTTATCAAATCATTCGTAGCCCCACTTGCTCACGATATAGCTATGGGTGGATGCATCATTGAAGAGCAAGCCATTGCTCATGCCCAGTACTTGGACCTAGTCTACTCTCAGTATGGCACCTTATACGAATTATTACGCAATGCTCTGTGGCCATCATCCAATCTCGCGACATCAAAGTCACCTGTTGTTCCTCCCGTTGATGGAGTTATTGGTTCAGTATCCCAGGCCCCTACCAAAACTTCTTCCAAATAGAATTTGGTCTCATATACTACTCCCAATAGTTCATCTCAAAACCCTCCAGGCATTGGTAAAATCTCATAGATCGATGCTGTCCAGTCTACTACAACAAACAAATCCTGAAAATGAAAAAACAAAAGGCAAAGGGAAAGCTAAAGTTGATTCCTAGAAATAGGGTCCTCCCAAATCATCTACTGGTGAATCCTCATAATGAAAACCCAACTATCCCTGCCTCATCTGTGAGGGGGATCACTATACTAAGGATTGTCCATGATGATCCTAAGTTACTGGTTTGCTCAAAGGGACCCCTGCTGTCCTCAAATAGCCTTTTCTGTCTAAGCAGACCTAGATGGTAGACCAACCCTGATCCACTTCCTCTAGATCTCAAGTGTTCATGATTAGCGTGGCCATTAATGTGGTTACCCAATCAAAAGATTATCAAACTCTAGCTCCCACAATTGGGAAAGAAAAAAAATCTCCTCCTTCTTCTTCTAACGTGAGTTTTGGCCCTCTGCAAATCGAGTTCCCTAACCCTGATTCTGCTACGTGGCCACCCTGTCGAGGTGTGCTATGGATATCCTCATATAATCCCAATGCCCAAGCCACTCAGCAACACAATATTGTTGAAGATTTGGCTCAGGCATCGTCAGTTATGTCGGCTCTCGAGGTACTCCAAAGTTGCCCATCAGAGCGGAAATCTTTGCTGTCAACTATCAGGAGCATTGATCCCAACAATTCTAATTTGATCTATTTTGATCTAGAGAACCATGTTCCAAGGCTCCCTAATGATATTTCCTTTCTTGTTCAGGTAATCATTAATGAAAATACCATCCACCACACTTTCATCAATGAAGGTGCTTCCACCTGCATCATGCCAACTGAATCAGTCTCCGAACACATTGGAAGCTTTCGATGGGTGCAATTTGCGACCCTTTGGTGTCCTAACCAACCTTGCCATCACCTTGGAAGGCAAGATAGTGCAATTCGAAGTAGAGATCGTTGACGGCAATCTCAATTATAATCTTCTACTTGGCCAAAGCTGGACCCATGCCATGCATACTATGGAGGTTGTTTCGCGTGATTATTTTTCCCCATCAAGGGAGGATTGTCACCATTGATAAGTTGTCTTTCTTTGCCTCTTCCTCGTCTAATGGCAATGTTCCGTATGTCAAGCACTTTGGTTATCCCTTTGAGAGTGTGGGGGCAGTTCTCTTCAAAGATTCTGCTTTAATGGGGATTTTTCCACTCCCACCTCCTCATGTTGCCTTCGTCAACATGATCTTGGTCAAATCTGATCCCTGGGTCATACCTGCACCATATCTGGTTGATGCTTGGGGCGACGTCATGCCGCTTACTCCCACCGAAGTCAATTATGTGGAAATTGTTTTGGCTGCGAGCTTTGCATCCTTTGATTCTCATATCTTGAAGACCTCTCTCGATATGTATTCTCAATCCCCCTGGCTTGGCACTTTGGAATCATATGATCCCTTAGCTGAGAACTTTCTCGTTGATGAAGGTATCATGGAAATCATGTTTCTCAAGGAGCCGCCATGGATCGATAGCCATCATCACTCCTCATTCCTGCCTTGCCCAGTGGTCATGTCTACCTCTTTCAAAGAGTCCTGTTCTCCATTTCCACCATTGATAATATTACCCAAACGATGCCGATTGACATTTCTATCAAACCCAATGTCTTTGAAAACATTCACATCGGGGTATCTTGTTCTTCAGATGAGATCAAGACATATACTCATATTTTTTAGGAATTTTGTGATGTGTTTGTGTCGTCTTATGAAGAAATGCCTACATAGGGTAATTATTCTAAATGGATCATTATCCTACAAGAATTCGATTTGGTCTTCACTACGACCAAATCCAAGAATCCACTTGTTTTCGTTGAATTGATTTATTCCCTTCCCTCCAAAGTTCTCCCTGCTAGTGTAGATGAACAACTCCTAGATGAGACCCTTTTCCTGATTAGCACCCTTGATCCATGGTATGATGATATCATCATGTATCTCCAAACCTCCACGTTTCAGTCCATGTTGACAAAAGATGATCGTCGAAGGATTTGACATCATTCTCAACCATACCGCATTATTGGTGATACTTTATACCGTGTTGGTGTCGATTTTGTTCTTCACTGATGCCTCACGATTGAGGAAGCTAAAAGAGCTCTCAATGATTTCCACTCTAGGGCATGTGGTGGTCATATGTCTGGTTATGCTACATCTTAGAAAATCCTTCGCGTTGGTTATTTCTAGCCATCCATCTTCAAAGACTGCATTCTCGCTGTCTGCAAGTGTTACGAATGCCAAATTTACCAACACAAGATGTGCGCCCCACCCACTCACCTACACCTCGTTATTACAGTTGGTCCCTTTGCCAAATTGGGCGTTTATTTATGACATGTAACCCTCGTTCGGTTGGGGGGCATGGCTACATTATCGTCGCTGTGGATTACTTCACCAAATGGGTCGAAGCGATGCCAACATATTCTGTAGATGGTAAGATGACAACTTAATTCCTTTTTAACCATGTTATTTCCATGTTTGGTGTACCCAAAGCCATTGTTAAAGATCATGGCTCCCATTTCAGAGATTACATGATGGCAGAACTGACATGTGCATTAGGCTTGCACCATGATGGCTCGACCCCATATTACCCTTAGGCCAATGGCCAAGTTGAAGACGAGAACAAAGTTTTGGTCACCATGCTTCAGCGTACTATTGGGTTGCACAAGTCAAATTGGAATCTCATGCTTTTTTCAGCGCTATGGGCCTACTGAACTTCAACCAAAGATGCCACTAGTTTCACACCATTCCAGCTAGTATATGGTCTGGAAGTAACATTACCAATCGAATGTGAGATTCCTTCACTCAAGTTAGTTGTTGAACTCCTCCCTAAACCATCACCTCAAGAGGAACTCCTCTTATATTTAGAAGGACTGGATGAGACTTGCTGTCTCGCTACCTTGGTCATTGAAGCATAGAAGAAATGGGTCAAAACACATTTCAACCAGTTGGTCTCCCCTCATGCTTTCTCTGAGGGTGATTTGGTCCTGCTATATGACCAAGCTAATGATAAGCTGGGGGCAGGCAAGTTTGAACCTATGTGGCATGGGCCCTATATTGTAAAATGCGTTTTGCAGAAAGGAGCCTATGAGCTTATTGATTATGAAGGAAATCCTCTTGATAAGCCTTGCAACGGGCTTTACCTGAAAAATTACTATGCTTAGGTAATATTGCATGGTTACTTATGTACATAAGTGCGTGATTCATTTCTGTACATCATGATTTTGTGTGATAAATTTTCAAACAACTCTCTTGATTACTATGTTTTTCTTGCTTTGCAGATGTCTGCAAATCCTCACGTCAGTTTCACCGATGGTGCTCGTCGTAGTACCTGGAACCTATCATCTATGGCATGGGCTATCTATACCCCTAATGGTGAGTTTATTGACCTTCGAAGTATATTCCTAGGTCATACGACCAACAACATTGCTGAGTACAGTGCTGTCATTGAATTGTTATCAAAAGCCATCGCTTTGGGTATCAGAGAATTGGTTGTCAACCTGGATTCGCAACTTCTCATCCTTCAACTCAATGGGCAATATTCTGCCAGGAAGCCTCAAATTTTATGAATGTATCGTTGTATCTGTCTGTTGGAAAGACATTTTGATTATATTATATATCATCATATTCTTAGACACGTGAATGCATTAACAGATGCATCAGTGACTTACGTGTTAGATAGACATTTGCAAAACATGTAAAATATAAGACAAACCATTTGTACCATAATACATAGGAAAATACAACACACACACACACAGATATATATCTATATAATAGATATATATAAATAATTATATATATTATATATATAAATATATAATATATCTGTGTGTGTGTGAGAATGTTTGATACATCAAAACCCCAAAAAACAATATGTATGTCCATAATAACATCGGTGGCTCGCAGGCCTCAAAAATATATATAAGTGTTAAACTTAGGAA
Source organism: Pinus taeda (assembly GCA_000404065.3). Lineage (NCBI taxonomy): Eukaryota > Viridiplantae > Streptophyta > Pinopsida > Pinales > Pinaceae > Pinus > Pinus taeda. The sequence continues at coordinate 220,930 of APFE030978173.1, forward strand.
CTACTTGGCATGGTGGTCATGCTACAAGGAGGAAACTTGTATGACATGACTTAGCAATTGGCGGATCCGATATGAGACTTCCACTGTGTGCCTCTAGTACCACTGAGGCATGTCTCATATTCGAGCATACTTTTGGATACATGAGTCAACCCCTCGAGGTTGCTCGTAATATCCTCCTAGTTATCACTCCCTTCCTGATAAGGGGTGACAACATCAATAGTACAGGGGTAGCACTTGGCTATCGTGGACTTCTCGGTTGGCCTCTCTAGTCCAACATCTGGATAGGCAAGTGAAATGTTATAAGCATGCATATATCAAAAAACAATTTAAAAACATGATAAAAAAAATTGGCTTTTACCTTCGTCATCAAAGTCCTCCCCATCTGGCAAGGGAATATCTGAGTCTCCACAGAAATCAGTGTCGTTATACAGCCAATCCTCCATGAAGATTTTATGTTGTTGTAGCCATGAAAAGTGTTATCACCAAAATAGGACCCTGATAGGCTGTTGATCAGACTATCTCAGTGTAACTATTTCAAACCAATCTTTTAGCTAAGGCTTAGCCTCCTCAGCCTAAGAGGGCTCTCTCAAAGGGTTAATGATATTGATTAAAGATATGGATAGATGGCTAACTCTATGGTTTGCGATTTTATATGTTTATAGGTTGAAACATGGAGACTTAATACCATTGGGCTATGGAGTCAGCGATAGAGATAAGGATAACAAATAGCTCTACTTATAAAACTAAGGCTTGTATATACTTCAATGAAAGAGTGACACATTCAGGAAAGTCTTAATAACTTGAAGTTCATAGGAGTCAGAGCATGTGGGGATGAATTCTGAGTAATGATACATCAAGGTATTCAAAAGGAAAGAATTTAAAGTGATTCATCATAGTTTAATAGCTAAAGGAAGACAAAGCATGAGTAACCATGAATTCTGTGTAATAAGTATTAAAACATTGAAGAAAAACATCCACAGAGAGGACTGAAGAACTCAATTCACCATAGTTTAACACTTAAAGGAAGTCAGAGCATGTTCCTCCATGAATTTTGAGTAATAATAATTAAGACTATGGAAGTAAAACATATCAAAGAAAAAATATAAAGCACGCTGAATTACACTAAGAATCTCAGCTTCAAAAAAGTCCAACTGCTTCTGTATATATCAGTCCCTACACAACATTTACAAAAGTAGTCCTGTTCTATAAAATTTTACAACTCTTTCTAATTTCATCTCTTACTTCATATATAGCTTTTAAAATAAGGATTCCATGATCCTTCATTAAGAGAATTCAAATTTCTATGATTGACACCTATTCTAACCATAAAGAAGACTATTAAATACAAGTGACAGCTAACTGACTATCTTAGAGTCCTAATACAATTAGGAGTACAACTCCTTATTATGATAACAACAACCTAATCTAGGAATTAAATTCAATTCTTGATAGCTACTCCTCCTTAAATTCTACCTTGGTGATGCCCATAACCCTCTAGTTGGCCTTTAATAACTTCTCCTTCATCTGTCCTGAAAACTAGGACACTGTCCCTTGCTCTGTTCTCGCTGAAAAATAGGTGTTGGGATAGAGCTTTTATCTCCTCATCAAAGCTGTATTTTGAAAACCTGAATGAGGCTTGTGTAGACCACTTGGTTCTAAACGAAAACCTCTCTTGGTTTTTTGCAATACCTTTCCTAATTCCCAAAAACTGTCTTTGAATATCAGGTGTAAACTGGAAAATTCTGATTTGTGAAAAGCTGCTCCTACAGTAGTTTCGTAGCGCAAGTTGACTCATCAAATTTTCCTAGATCATAAAGAATTTGAACAAACTAAAAGAGGTTTTTTATTTTAGTATGTTAGAAATAAAAACATCTTTCACGTTTCAGAGATGAGTTTTCAGTTTCTCAGGAAGCCCCTTGGAAATTGACTACTAAAAACAAGGAGAGAGAGTTCCTCCTTTTTAGAGTTGTTACACTGAAATTTGTCACCATGACTATCTGTAGTTTATATGGCCCCATCAATAGCCATATTTTCCTCTTTGTCAAGCCCCATACCTCTGCTCTTCATGTCAAAACTTCAAAAAGAGAGAAAGTCACTTAAAAACATGTTTATCTCTGGGTACGCAGGTTCTCTCTACCTTGCCTGCGTGTACGCACTCCAAATACACTGTACCTACGTACTTGTACGCTCTGTAAGCTAAAGGTTGGGTGCGTACCCCTGTAAAGGTCAAAAGGCGTGAGTTTCATCTTTAAAAAGTTACTTGTGGTCACTTCTAGAGCCTTCTAGAAGAGTTTTTGACGTGTATTGAGCGCCTCCAGATGGTTTATGCATCCCTATGATAGAGGAGATTATCCCATCAAGAGAGGATCTACCCCATCCAAAAGAGGGAGTATCCCATTGATGTTGGAACTGAATAACCTCCTCTAGAATACTATAAATACAGGCATTGGGCCAAAGGAGGAGAGTTTGAAAGCTGAACATTCTAAAGGTAAATGCTGCTGGAATTAGGACTTCCATTTGTTGACTTGTGAGGAGAGATCACTATCCTTCCTTGTTGCCATAGTGGGAGTGGGTGAGCTTGTCAAAGTAGAGGAAATCTCTTGCTGGACCCTGGGAGGAGCTTGCACAACACCAAGGCCCAGGGTGTAATGGTTCCTTTTTTGTTTCCTTAATACAAATAAGTCCATTCTTCTCAATGATTTGTTGTTAATGAATTATTTCATGTACTCCTTGGTCTATGTGATGAATATGTTTTGTTTTATGATGAATATTCAGGTGTTATGTAATCGTTTGCTTTGTTAGTGTATGCAGGTCTTAAAGTGAAGGAGGAGCTCATCTGGATCAGCAAGGCTGGACTGCTACAACAAGCGTTGGACCTAAGGTACGATCGGAAAACACTTGATCTCTCATAGAATAATGTGTGTTTAGAGAAGGATTGCTCTTGTTTGGTTTGTTTGTCACTAGAGAGTCTTAGACTCCTAGGGAGGTTAGGTTTGTCCGCAAAAATAACTCTTTCCGCATGACAGTTCATTTTCAATGATAGACGCTTCGGCCGACCACAATGACGGGCCAACCGGATTTTCAACTAGTGGTGGACTTGGCAAGAGTTTTTTGTATCCAGGTCAGAGCCGTAGCAGTGAAGTAGGACGGTCATCTAAAACTCTTTTAGCTTCATCAAGGAAGGGACAACGACTGACGGTGTGACTGCCTTCACACAATTTACAAGGAAATATGGGATTCCTTTTCTGTCCAGGTGCTTCACTTTCATTGGTTGATGGTGTGCATTCAACATGATCATCAGAGGTTGATGCGACCGAACTGTGCAAACGAGGAGACCAGTCCCTTAAGATCCATGGGATGTAGGGACAATCTCGGTGATAGTGGTCTCCATTGCAAATGACACAAGGAGATTTAGGTTTAGACGGTGCGGTGTGAGGATTTTCGCTAGATGATGCTTGGTTTCCCCCTTTCAATTTTGGTTCCTTTTTCTCTTTCTACTTCTTCTTCTTCTCAGGTACTTGATTTTTAGATTTATCAGCTTTGTCAAGCGAAGAGGAAGGAGGAGAGGGAGAATCAGACGAAGTAGAAGGTTGGGAGGCAACTCTGGTATCATCTAGTTGCTGACTTGACTGTTAAGGAATTACGGGATTCTAAACGACAGAGGTAGAGAAGATCCAGACAAGCAAACCAATCGTCAACCCTAGAAGTGACAATGTGGCCATATGGGGCGCACCAACATCTCCCCAAGAGGAGAAGGGACTAGGATTTCCTCCAAGGGGAAATCCTTGGT
>APFE030978177.1:0-14349 GCA_000404065.3 Pinus taeda
TTAACTTCAATGAAATTTATTCAAAGCCACTAAAATAGATAAATAAAAATATAAGAAATTTGAATATATTATATATATAATAATATTGTTAAATTTACGATTATTATAATAAATTTGAAATAAACTCTTTATGCAAATTCACAACCATTTTAGGGTTTCTCAACCTAGACACTCTGTTGCAATTTTTATTTAATATCTTATATCTTCACTAATGACATAATAAATATATACATTACAATAAGAATATATCTATATATATATATATATATAGTATTAATATATATATATATATATATATATATAGGGGAAATAACCATATATGTATATTTATATAGAAACATATATATATAATCACTCATATAACCACATCTCTTTCTATATATTTAATTAAACATTTGTTTAATAAGCTAGTCCACTAAAAGGAACCATGTTAGTTAAAGAGATTCATGCATCAAACAATCATAATTAAATAAATTATATATCAATGTAAAAGTGCAATATGTATAAATATGTATAACCTAGAAGGGCAAAGAAATTTCTACAAATAAATACACATATAAAAAAATATCATTTAACGATTATATACATGATGCTTTACAATGATCATCCTGAAATAAACCATAAAAATAGTGAAAATATATTTCAACTATTTAAATTTAATGATTATAATATCTATAAAAATTTATATAAAAATGATCTATTTAAAACCATAACAAAAATAGTATCAAAATGTGCATTATGTGTCTAGTTTTGAATATATGTCGTAAACAATGTGAACTCAGTCACGAGATTAAATTCCAATTCGTTGTGAATGAATTTCAAAATATTAGTATTTTCATTTACATTTATACACAGAGGTATGATTACATTCGAGATTAAAAAGTGAAGAAATATTAACCAATAAAGGAAATTATTTTTTACATAATATTTACTTTCTCATTTAAATAGTCTTTCTCATTTAAATAGTCTATGTGATTTGGAATTAAATAATCTTATTTATTAAAATTAATTTCATTTTCAGTATTAAGGTGAAATTAAGAAAATATAAAAATTATTCAAATGGTAAATAATATCTTTTACTTGATATGAAAATGTTATTTAAATATATTTTAGTGGAATCATTTCTATTATTATGCAATTAAGATTATCTACTTTATGATTTTATAATTTTCATCCTTTCACTATTAATTAAAATAGTTAAAATAGATCTTAACTTTTTAATTTTATAGATTATAATACTTATAAAAATTTAAATTATTTATTTTAGGATTAATATAAAATATTATAAATTAGTTTCACAAGAGTGTGTTATGTATATGAACACAAGTAAATGTGATAAAAAAATGTCACTAATTCGTTCTTTCATTAGATTATATTTGATTTCCTCATTAATAAATTTTAAATTATTAGTATATTCATTTTCATATTGTTGATTTTTTTTTAATGAAATGTAATTATATGTAAAAAGATAAATACATTTTAGGTTAAAAATATAAGGCATTTTTCCTAATAAGATAAATTATTTTTTTCATAACATGTACCATTTTATCTAATTAATTTTATGTTCTTTACTCTTAAATGACCTTTATTTTCTAGAGTTAAATTCATTTTCAATATTAAAATGGCATTTAAGGAAATACATAAATTATTCAAATCCTAAATAATATACTTATTTGATATGAAGATGTTATTTAATATTTCAATAAATTTAATATTAATTTTATGTTTTCCTTCTTATTTTAGGATTATCTGCCATATGATTTAGAATTATCATCCTTTCCTAAACACTTAAAATATATCTTAATTATTTAACTTTATTGATTATATTATTTATAATGATAATAATTCATATTAAAAATGATTATTTAAGAACACTAAATTATTATATCATAAATTAGGTTGACAATATTAGAGTATGTGTTGTATATCTAATTGTGAATATATGTATATGTGGTAAAAATGTAGCTAATTCATTTGTTATTTTTATTTTCATTATAATTAACATTGTTTTGTTTATTTAGATACCATTTTGGGTTTATTTAAAAAAATATATGTATCAACTCCATTTTGCGTGGGACAAAATCACACTTCCCTTAATCTAGACTATAAAATGTGCTTATAGGTGCCATTATTTTACATTTTGTGAAACATTGGTTCTAAAATCTTTTAATTTTTTTTTTTTTTGTTATTTTCTTAATTCTCATTTTTAATTTTAATATTAACATTATAATTATAATTAAAGTTATTGAGATAAACATAAAATATATTGAAATATATTATTAGATATTATTTACATGTTTTTTTAAAATGTTTTTAATATATGTTTTGGATTAAATCAAGTGGTTGTTTCAATACCATCTTTTACCATGTCTAATTGGTAACTCTCCCTATGGAATTTCAAACTAGGTGGAACGGATAACATGTCATTGTGCCAACCACTCAGTTGTCCCACGAGGAGGCAATTATTATATTACTATTAATATTAATTACTTATCTTAATCCATAAGTAGTTTCTAAAGACACCATTTGGTATTGAGGTTATTAGTTAACTAATAACCCAAAAAAAAAGAAAATAATGATCTTAAAATCATAATATAATAAAGGTAGTGAGGATCACACCATTTTTCTCAACCACTCCAAATACTTCCAATTGACATATACTATTATTATTACTATTATGACGATGATGATCGATGTCCCATAAGACCTATATGGTCTATTGAACCTTAAAAATGTAAGAGATTAATAGGAACTCTTAAACATTTTATTTCTGCAGTGAAAAAAATGTGAGAAAAATGTTTCTATATCATCATAGTTTCATTAAGTTAAATGTAAATAAGGTTGGTAGTGTGATAGATATTTTGAAAATTAGATCAAATGTGAATATAAAATGGACAATATAAGGGAGAGTTCTTTTCATATTCAACCTTTATAGGATCGCATAAGTTACACTCTCTATTTTTCCATGGGATTCTGGGAATTCATTAACAAATAGCTTCACCATGAAGCTCATGAGAAGCTCATGAGAATTAGATCTGATCTTAGCAATTTTGTTTTTCTTCTTAAAAGTAATCAATATAGAGCGATAATTTTTGTTTTCTACATTGGGGTTGATCACCTAATTATAATATCATAGCTTCCTTTTTCCCTTTCTCTTTATTTCCACATAATTTCTCCTTGTTAGATGTGATGATATTTTCCCAATGGTCCACCAAGACAAGGATGAGAATCTATATGCTACCCTTTCTTGAGCCAAAGGTGAGGGCTTTTCGCTAGAGTTACAAGCAATTTTAGGAAACCTATTGGTATGCATATTGTATAATTTTTTCATATAATAAGATACCCAATCATAACCATGCTTTCAATGGGGGAAGAGCTTGCTTCAATCAAGAGGATATGGTTATGAGTATTTCCTTTAATATTGAGTGTGTAGGTTATAAACTAGACCTATTCAATATTTCTACATGAATATCTCGATATTCTACAAAAAAAAACCTACCTCATGCCCATATTAAATAGTAGGAATGGTAAGACTCATAAAGAGGAGATTCTTTTCCCCAAATCCAAATGTATGTGGACTTAAAATTCCTTCAAGCCTATAGTAAGTCTTCCAACTTCCATTCATCCTTTTTTCAATGTTATAATTCCAACATAGTCAAATAATTTACAATTAATATGTTACCATATATTGTATGAAGGAACTTCCTATATGAATTTATTATCATAATAATAATAATAATAATTTATTAAATGGAAGACCATTTTTTTATAATTCACTAATTAAAATAATATATATATATATATAAACAATTTTTTTCTATATTATTCAATATATTGTGTAATTAGCCTAGGTGGGGCATCGCGGTCGGTGATTGTCATGTGAGTGGGGATGTTGGTCCCAATTCCTCTTTAGATGACCAACATAAATATTGTATTAGCTTGCAATTTTTTATGTAATTAATAAAAAAAATATTTCAATGCTAATCATTAATTGGAAATTATTTTACCAAAAAAAAAAACATTTTAAGTAAACTGGTACTATTTAAAGTGGAATATGAAAAAGATGCACTAGTATTTCATTTCTCAACATGGAGTAAACATGTGATATTTAGGAGAAATAATAATAACTAACACAACTATATGTATGTGTATGTGTGTGTTTTCAATTGCTATAAAGCAAGAAGAAGTAAAATTTTTAATATATTTAAAACATTTTGATGTTGGGTTTTCTCTATCATTTTTCTCTCCATATGGAATTGACACATGACATTTCAAAACTAGTATTTCATTTTACAACATGGAGTAAATATGTGATATTTAGGAGAAATATTAATAACTAACATAAGTATATATGTGTGTGTATGTGTGTGTTTTCAATTTCTATAAAGCAAAAAAAAGTAATTTTTTATATATATTTAAAACATTTTGATGTTGTGTTGTTATGTATCATTTTGTTGTCACATTATGGATTTGACACATGAAATTTAAAAAATATTAATTTAAAAATAAAAAAATATAAATAAAATATTTCAGTATCCTTTTTAAGTAATATAAATATATATTTTATGGTCAAAACATTTTAATCATGTTTATATCAAAGTCATGTGTAATTCCCTTAGTACTTAACATGGAATTGGCACATGCATGGTCATACACAGACACACATATACTAGTATAGATTCATCTTAATTATGTATGTAGTAAGCATAGAGAAGGATGAAATTCAATGAGGTGAAAACCTCAATTAGAATGGAAAATTTGGAAATTATTTACATCTCTAAATATTTGTTCCCTCTTAATGTTTCATAAATACATCGTAACGATGGATCTCTCTCTCTCTCTCTCTCTCTCTCTCTCTCTTCTCTCTCTCTCGCTTCTCTCTCTCTCTCTCTCTCTCTCTCTCTATATATATATATATATATATATATATATATATATATATATATATATATATATATATATATATTATATATATATATATATATATATATATATATATATATATATATATATATATCAACAATCTCAGATGGTTACAAGAAAATTATCTAGGTTTCTGAGCGAGGCATTGGTAACTTCTAGTAGAATTACCCCAATTAAGTTGTCATCTTCTAGTCTGAATTTTGGTATTATTGGGCTCTTTTCTTCTATTTTACCTCTGGGTTCATAGTTTTTACACATTCCTTAGGTTAATTTTGTTTTTGTGAACCAATGGGGTTGATCAGGTTAACTTATTGGCTCCCCCTCTTTATGAGGGTTAAAATTTATTTTCTTTATGATTGTTGACTGACGGATAACACTAGGGTTTGACCTTCATCAGGTTTTTCTCTGAGTGGGGAGGCAAATCTTATCTTTACTTGGTTGTGGATGGAGGCTTCAATGGAGTTTAACCTCCTCCTAAGTGAAGAGGAGGTTGACCTCGTTCAATGGGTAAGAAACTTGATTATGATAAATCATTTAAACGAACAACATTTTATGATTTCCAATTGTCACTCACCAAAATTAGATATTATGTTGACATCATGTATAGGTGAAACGACATGTGAAGATGGATGAAAATGCTAGAAACATAGAGGCAATTATAGACAAGAGTTTGGATGGAAACTATGACACGGGATCAATAGTTAAGGTTTCCAGACTTCGCCTCAGATGTGTGGAGGGTACACTATGTTGTAGGCCAAGCATGTTTGAAGTAGTGGCAGAGACAAAAGATGCCATCACATGTGAAAATGAGAATAATGGTCCCCCTCCTCTCTTTTTGGAGGCTAATGGTATTGAACATAGAGATTTGGTAGCCAACAATGTCCATAGAAGGATGAAATTGAGAGCAAGAGAGATGGAATGGGATGAAGTAGTGGTAGAGATAAAAGATACCATTGCATGTGAAAATGAGAATAATGGTCCCCCTCCTCTCATTTTGGAGGCTAATGGTATTGAACATAGAGATTTGGTGGCCAACAATGTCCATAGAAGGATGGAATTGAGAGTGAGAGAGATGGAATGAGCTGATAACAACTGTAACCTACCTCAAGTAGGAAGATGACTTGAAACCTCCAACATATTCATGAATGGACCCCTACAACAGTTCACTCCTTTCTATGACTCAGGTGGGTCAATCCAGTCTTGTTTTTCTGTTCTATATGACTCAAGCCTATCAACGAAATATTGTTCATTAGTTATTCATTTATATTTTCGTAATATAAATTATCAAAGATTTCAATTCTATATTCCATTATCTTTCTTATTAATTTGCAAAAGTGTATATATTTGTTTTTCTTAAACCTAAAATTTGTAATACACATTGATTATTGAACTATATATATAATATATATATATATATAATTTTAAATTTAAATTTGTATTTAAATTTTTTATTATTGAGTTTTTATATATATATATATATATATATATATATATATATATATATATAGATATATATTAATATAAGATATTAGATATATATATATAGATATAGATATAATATATATATTATTAATTTTTTATTCAAATTTTTTAATTATTAAGGTTATTAATAAAATTCTATAGACAACTGAATAATATAAAATTAAAATAATATAATTACATTTTATATTCTTTTATTTTATTGAATTATAACTGAATTCAGTTTAAAAGTCTGTTTATTTATACATAAAGTTAGCATAAGTTTTTATTAAAAATTAAGCTTTAGAACTAATTATATTTTTTAATTATAGAATAACATTTTAAAAATTTAAATATTTCATACTTTTTACCACTAATTTTTTTTTTTCCAAAACTCTATTGTTCAAGATAATTAAATGTAAGAATTGGTATATTCACATATTAATGTTTTGATTATTATGTCATTAAAAAAACAGACCAATATTATTTAAATATTATTATTAGCAATTGTCCCAAAAGGTACAAAGAGAGGCCTATAGGGTTATTAAATTAAAATTGTTGAATTTGAGCTAGCTAAAGACATTCTAATTGTTTTTTATTATTGTAAAATTATATTGATAATTCATTGGTTTTACTTTCAAAAGATTAAGGAATTTGAAGAGTAGGTATGGAATTTATTTGTGGGATTTGATCCCAAAATCCTTGATTTGTAGATATATACTGAATGAAATATTAATTGGTTGAAACCTTACACAAATGTTTGATATAAGAAAATAAGCCGAAAAGGTTGAAAATCTTAATTGGTTTGTGGAAAACCTTGTTTTCTTGGACTGGATCATTGTGCAATTACTTTTTTTTAGATGTTTTGTTTATATCTATATTACACGGAACACATTGAATGTCTTATTTCATTTTAGAGTAAGTTAATTACCCAAAATTAAGAAACCTCTATAGATGGCCAAGAATCTACGAAGCTTTCTAGTGACCAAGGCAATAACCACCATGACTATCCCATACCATTTGACAATGCTTCTCTACCCAACCAGATTGAATACTAAGGGAGCGAAAAGTAAGCCAATTACACAAACAAATTGCCTTTGGAATGAATTATACACATACATAGAACAAAATTCGAATAATCTACCAAGAAGAAAGAAATTTGTCCACGCAAATTTTCATTTTTAATTTATGGAAACTTATGATTCGTTATGTTAATAAAAGAGGCAATGATGACAATATCAGTGTTCATAGCTACTCTCTAACTAGGAACTGCTTTGTCCTTCAACACCTCTATACCTCGCCTCACAAGTTCCACCATAAGGCCACCCTTCTTACTCAATGCTATAGCAAAGACTCTTCCTCCACAGCTCGAAATTTTAGCTGCAAGTTCCGTCATGGAAAGGGGAGCACAAGTCATGGACAGTTCATGAAGTACCACAATGAATGACCTTCCTCTCACAGCATGCGCAAATAATCCTTTTCTGTTGCATGTACTGTACCTTTTTTTAGAATTCCATCCCAAAACTCTGTCTTCAATTTTATCAAAAGGTCCAACCAAGATACCAAAGGAAGTATTTCTTGCGACTCTAGCATTTGTGCCTCCTTTTTCAATTATGGTATTCTTCGACACTGTATTATTTCCTTTAACCATCATTCCAGCTTTGCTACCTATCCCAACATTTTCATGGGAAGTATGATTTGGAAGGGATTCTGCAATATGTCTTAAACTGTCTTGATCTGCTGATGAATTAGATGAATTATAATTGCTCCTTGAAATTTTCAGTCTAGTAGTCTTTTGAAAGGCTTCGTTGCTCTTTTCTTTCATTTGACTTTCTACTTTATCGTGTATGACTCCCAGACTCCCCTTCCAAAACCATTTTTCCAAACTTACTAGAGACTTACATTCTAGCCCGGGCTTTTTAATTGTAGAAAGCACTTCACCATCTGTATTTCTTTTGTCTGTGTTTTCTGAATGGCTGGAATTAAATCTCAATGACTGCACATTATGAGGTTTTGTTTTCTTTACTCCATCGAAAACAACGTGATCTTTAACCAAAATATGGCTTCCCAAATCCTGATCAGAATCAACTCAAGACTCAAATCTGCTGAACCCTTATCTATCTCCACTGTGAGCCCATTTCGATTGAATATGAAACCCCAGGTAGCTCCATAACCCAATTATGACCAACCACGATAGTAGGTGCCAGTCGAGAATACACTGAAGAGGACTTGCATAAAACCTCACATCTTTTCTTAGAGTCCTGCTAGGTTGAGACCTCCGAAAAGAAGGAGAACTACGAGGAGTCAACCTGCCTAACAGAGTGGCCTTCAAACTACTACTGACATGCAAGGAAGGAGGCCGCACTACATTTTCAAGCAAATCACTTGGATTTTTTTCCTCCTCCATAACTGCTATCGACTTATACTGAGATAAATGAAGATCCTTATGAAGAGTTGCTATTTGCTAATACTAAACGAAAACATTGTGTTCTCTTCAAGGAAAAATTTAGCTTCTAAAAGAAACCTCTAATTATTTTATATATTATTTTGTATAGCTATCCTCCACTCCATGTGCATGCTGTCTCTTCATAAATTTTTAGGTAAATCGATAAATAAACTAGCCTGAGAGATCAACATTGGCATTGTCAAATATTGGCTAATTCTGCTAGATTCAATTTCACATCCTTGAAAAATTATCTCAGTAGCAAAATGCCCGTTCTATCTTTCAAAAAACCTGCCTTCAAATGCTTATTTCAGACCAAGTTATGTGTTTGTTCTGCTCAAATACAAGTTCTAGGCCGCTCCTTTTATTAAAACCCAACTATTCGAGTATTCTCCTTAAATGCAAGTTGCAGACAGATCTTTTCTCAAAATTTTGAATCAAAACTTTGGCTCAAAATAAATAATCACTGAAAGATCACTTCGAAATCCAACATACAGATTGATTCTTGAACAATAGACCAAATACTTCAAAATGCAAAACCACAAACTGATTCTTTCAATTTTTGGTTCCATCCGCAAATTCCAGATCCATTACTTCCATCTTTTGGTGAAAAAGGCATAATCAAGTCCATCTGAGAATGCCAACTCCTGGTTCTTGTATATAAGACAAATTTGACAACCAAAGCTATAGCTATTTCCAACCGGTTAACAGGTCAATTCCATTACACAACAAAATGTCTCTTGACAGTACAAACAAAATAATAAACAATATTTTCGAACCGGGAGCTTAGAAAAATCCTCTTCTCCACAAGTCATATTTAGAAATTCCACAACCATACTAAAGAACAATGTGCTACCCTTATTGAATGAAATTATTTTGCAACTACAAAAATAGGAATAACAGAGGGGAATCCAGATATAATAATATAGCTGAACAAGGTAGACTTAAATGTAGAATCCTGTGTACACTAGCCTTTCCTTGCTTCTCGGCCATGCAAAAAATAAGCCAAGACGATTTAATTGTGTTCAAGAATATTGGATGCGAGAGAAGACCCTGGCTTTTAGGCAGGCGGATAACGCGATCTGCACCTGCTCCTTCCCATAGCTTTTTCTCCGACTCTCTGTAATAACAGACTTATTGTATTAGGTTTCAAGCAATCTATTTTTTTTTTTGCGCCCAATAGCCAGATGTCAAAACCTATCGGCCTAAAAATCGGCAGCAGAAAGCACACTTCAAATCAACCGTTGAAAGTGTCTCATCTGATCGAACGGAGCAGGGTAAAAGTGTTGACGAAGAAGTTGATGCATAGGAAGGTCTATCGGCCTAATTATATATCAATATAGATTGATCTTAATAAGAAATTTAGCATGTATCAATAGGATCAAATCTTTTGAAGTAATTCTTTTTTTAGAATATAAAATTTGAAAAAATATTTGCAATTCAATAGATTTGGTCCCCTTGCCACTCAACAAATTAGTGGTCAAAATGGACCTATTTATCTATATATCTAAAACTCACAATTTCAACCAATCTTTATTTCATTTCATATGGAATTGACAAAAAAAATAGCTGAAAAAATACTAAATTGTAGACTCCCGAAGCTACTTAAAAATTGTAAACATAATATTTTAATTTTTTCAATGTAATATATTCACATATGTTATTGTTTTTCAGTTATAATATATACATAGTTTTTTTCTTTAATATATTATTTTTTCCCAAATTTTGTATTTACATAAGAGAATAATAACATATATACAATGACATAAGAATGTAAAAATATATACATTTGAGTATATACTTATAAAAAAATTGAATATAAGAGCATATAAAATTATAGAAACACACAAATATGTTATATAGATGCATTTGTTAAATAAACCCTATCTACCTAGAGGAACCATGTTGGTTAAAGGATTGATGCACCAAAAAATCATAATTAAATAAACTAGCAATTGCACGAGATGTTGCAATGTTGCAAAGGAACTGTCGTAAGGAAGTAGCATAGGAACTAGTATCATAGATGAAATAAGATGTGACCAAATTACTCTATATGGAGATGGGAGATAAGGCACCCTAGCTACCTAAGTAAATGTCTAAACCAAACATGGTGTGATCGTTCGAAATGGTGGTCGATTATGCAAGGCAAAAAATAGGTACCCAACCTTACCATTTCTCATTCACAAGTGTTTTATCTGCATGTGCTAATTTGGTAGTTCTAATTTGGTGGTTCAGGAACTTGGCAAAGGAGTCCACCATGACATAATTGCTAGTGGATTGTAATGTAATGCCATTATGGGGATTTCTCTTGTAAATATGTATGCTAAATATGGTTGCATAGAGAATGCACAATAAGTGTTTGACAAAATTCCTGAACCAAATGTAGTATATTGGAATTTTACAATATTAGGGTATGTAGAGGATGGGAACGTAGATGAGGTCATGAAACATTTTCTTTAAATGCCTTAATGGGACCAATACTTGTTGGATATGCATGTAAGGGGTATCTTAATAAGGCTATGGACCTCTTTCAGCAGATGTTGATGCACATAAAATGTTCGGTAAACTGTTTAAACGAGATGTTGTCTATTGGACTTCTATTATTGTAGGATATGTTATTCATGGATTTGGTAAGGAAGCCCTTCAACTATTTAAACAAATGCAACACCTTGGCATAAAACCCAATAGTGTCACCTTTGTTGTTGTTATGTTTAATGCTTTATCTCATCATAGTGAAAATCTGGCCATTACATTTAGGCTTATTAAAACTTCTCATGGCTGGCTATTCAAGAACCTTCACATTTGTGGTAACTGGAATTCATCTTTTGAACGATGGACTCTATTATTGTGGACATTATTGATGATGTTAGTGAGATGATGATTCAACATCAACTTGTGTGGTGAAAATCAAATCTATTAGTAGCTTTGTAGAGGTAAGCTAGCCTATTTATAATTGATTGTGTTGTGGAAATAATTGTTTGAGACTATCCCCCTTTATGATATTATTGAAGCCTGCAATTTTATGAATGTCAGGTTCAATGAAGAAAGATATTCCACCCATGCACAAGGTCAGATAAATAAATAAAACTAATAATTCTACAGTTTTTTATAGTGGAGCTTCAACCAATCTTGCACCCTTCCACTGAATGAAAAGATTGAAGAAAGAGACTATTTTTCTTTAGCTTATTCAAACTTCCATTGATCACTTCAATTCAGATAAGGACTAGTGTTGTACATGTCTTTCTTAGCTAGTCCAAACTACACTACTCCATACACTTTTCTTAATGGAAATTTAATCTAGTTTTAGTATACAAACATAGATGCAGAAAAATAGAGTTCCTTATCATAATATCCAACTAGTTTGGTACAACGTGCTCCTCAAATTAATATCTTTATCCTAGAAGATTCATAGCTGAGAGAATTGAATGAACATGACTACATTGGAATTGGTTGTGCGTAATGATGGGACCAACTCATAGTTCCACGCGGCAACGTTAATCAATAGTACAATAATGCACTAATCAATACATAAATAATTAAACGGTGATCTTGTGGCTTATCAAATGCTTATTAGTGGTTAATTGCTGGATGGTTCTGGACTTCGTTTGGTGACATTTATGATTGGCATTAACTCTCATTGTGCTGGTGGTCCTTGCCTTGGTTATCGTTCTCCCGCTCCTCGGTCTACGCCAAAACCCTATTTACCATGTTAGTTGTTCATTTCCATGTTTTTAACCTCGCTGCGCTGAGGGTTTGGGTTTGTAAGTGGATTTTTGGTTGTGGATGGTTGGAAATGAGCCACACGGTCTACTTGCGCTGGCAATGGGCTCCGCTGCCTGTGAATATGGCACCTGCGTTTGTCTTGGTGACTTATGGCCTCAGTTCCTTGAGCACAGGGTGATGGTTCTGCTCGCTGATGTAAGAGAATGGCTTAGTATGTTCTGTTCGGTTGGTTGTTTTGTATTTGCTCCACTATTATTGTTTTATTGAGGACATTCTATTGGTTAGATTTGATTAATAGTGTGCATGCTACAGGTCACATCTATGGTGGCCTCCTCCTGCTTGCGATTTCACTCCAGGTAACTTATTCCTCCATGATTTATTTTACTCCTCGTCTTTCTCCAGTTCTAACATTTTTTTCGCCTTCATCTCAGGTTATCACTGCAAAACGTGGCTCACTGGTTTTGCTTTCTTCCTGCACTGTTAAACCTCCAGGTAATTTTTTCTCACTGTGTAAATAGTTCTCCAAACTTCGTTTGCTTTCCTCTATTGACAGTTGGGCTGACAGTGCTGCCCGGTTTCGATTTTTGCAGGTTGGGGGTTTGCTCTCTGGCGTGTTGGGTGTGAATGCCGCGGCCCCCTTTCCCAGTAGGCTCTGCTATTGTCTCAACTTGTTTTTTTTATGCTTAGTCTCTGTCGATTAGGTGGGAATCAATCCCAATATTTCTTTTTTCATACGCCTCTGTCATTGCTATGCGACCTGGGTTGTTGGCACAAACCCTTGTTTGACTCCACAAAATTTGTAATGATACAATGATTTTAAAAGACTATTTGAAGGTTGTCTAAAACCCTCTTCTAGGGTTCTACTAGTTAGTTTGGCTCTTTAGCTGTTCGTTGTATACAAATATATATATTTTTTTCTTGAATTGAAACCCTCATCTAGGGTTTTACTGGTTAGTTCAACTCTTTAACTGTTCATTGGGCTATCTCCAGATTCTCTGCATATGTATACGAATAATAATATATATATAATATATATATATATATATATATATATTATATATATTTATAATATATATTATATATATATATATTATATTATATATTATATATTATATAATAGATGTAATATATATATATATAATTATATATATATATTCCTGGAATGAAAGAAATCACAATGTTTGGTTTTTTTATGTTTGTTACCTTTGTACTGGGTTTTTATGTTACCTAGTGTTTACATGCTTGTCGTTGCTCGAACTGTTTGTAATGTGTTTGACTGTTTTAGTCGTGGTCTCTATTGGTGGATTACTAGCCTTCGTACTGGAAACTCGAGTGCAAATCTTGTTGTCTACATTCTATTCTTTTAGAAGAGAAAATAAATGAAAGAGTTTGCATGCACCATATCTGCAATTCTGGTTTATTCAATGATTAGGAACAAAAAAGTAGAGAAATGTTACAATGGCTATTATAGGTTGACTCGAATGAATGAAAATTGTCTTCTCTATTTTCTATTGCTGTACTCATATGCTGAACCCCTCTGAATGATTTACATTTTGTATTTCTACTTGTTTGTCCACACTTATCTGAACTATGCATAGTTTTTTTGTGAATAAAGACTAATTCTATTAAGAAAAGAAGAGTATAGTACAATCAAGCTTGCATGCAAGCGAAGCAGAAAAGTAAGGGAGCCGAAGGTGATAGGCTCCACCTTGCTCCATGGAGAGATCCAGGAGAGGGCTATAGAGAGCATGAGAAAACAAAAAACTGGAACTGAGCAGAGAAATCTACCCTGAGGGGGCAGT
>APFE030978185.1:4664-15134 GCA_000404065.3 Pinus taeda
TAATCTCAACTGGGTTTTTTCCTCCATAATAGACATGCATGAAGTTTCTGATGAGGGAATCTTCAGTTACCTGGAGTAGCAGCCAGTTGAGGCATTAAATGCCATCAATAAACTATTCAAATCGCTATTTAGTTCATCAAACAATTTGGAAACTAATTTAACTGACCTTACACCTGCAGTCCAACCTAAAGTTACACTAAATTACATACGTCAAAATATAACATCCAATATTATTATCCTTAACTTTAAGGGAATAACTCTTGCATGACTTCATAAAGACTTCTACACCTTGACAATTTATCCAACTATTAATTTAAAAATAAATTAATTAATTATTTCCCAAGGTAGCTGTTTATGACTAAAATCGAATTCTTTAATTACACAATTTAATTCAAGGGACAAATTAAAATTAGGAATATTCTTGGTTGCCACATATTTCAAACAATCTTCTAAAGAAGATGTAGAGTCCCTTTAATCCATAAACTTACATATGATTATCTTGTTTCTACAGAAATAAATATATATAAATATTATTATATATATTATATAATATATATTATAATATATATATATATATAATAATATATACTTATATTATATATATATCATATAGACATATATATATATATAAATTTAGTAAAATTTCATGAGAAAATATCTATCCTTTTAACTTCAACATAATATTTAGTATTGCATTATAAATTCAAATTTAGATAAAAATGTTGTGTAACTTACCTCTCTAAGTAGTGGTTATTATTTAACACCTTTTTAATTTTTATTAAAGGAAAATAAAAATAAAGAAAGAAGTTGCTCAAAATGATATGTTTTTTCAGTGCAAATGAATATAATTTGTAACATGTTAAAGTAATTTGAGTTGTTGTCAAAATAATACCAAGAATATATTCAATCGTTATCTATCACAATAACACTAAGAATATTTCCATGCTAGTTAGTCAGATTGATCTGTTATTCAATGTTAGTTTTGTTGTGCTAATTTCAATTATAGATTTACAAACATGTGCTTGTTCATTGCTTCATGTGCATAGATTTCCTTAGGTTGTTAGGTGATTGAAATAAGTAAATTGCATCAAGTTTAAAGTGACATTCATAAGAAAAATAGATTAAATGAACAATGTTGACCAGTAGCAGTAAAAAGTACAACAAACCATCAAATAGATACATAACATAGTGTTTTGATGGAGTTCACCCCTCCTGGGCTACATCTCCTTGGTCAAGCTTCCATGGCTTGGGCCTCTGTATTAGCTCAATATGGAAAAATCTATTGTTTACAAAGCTCTACTTCTCTTGATACCTACACCAATGTGTTCAAAATGTCGAAATTAGCTAGGAACACCTTTTCCTGAGCTCAATTTGCTCAAAAATTGCTCCAGTTATGGCTCAAACAATCTTTCCCTTGAAAAGCTCCTGCAAAACTGGAATGACTCTAGTTAGGGCTGCTAAATTTGAGGTTGGCACCAAAAATGTCGAAACCACCAAACACTAACTGGAGCTTAATTCATTTTAAACGTGCTTAACTAGTGGATTACTGCTTAATTACCGTGGATAGGACTGACGATTTCCGAAACCATTGGCGGTTTCGTCGAAGGGTCACATGTCGTGGTTAGTGTCACATTATCTGTCAAGTTAATTAACCATAACCTTAACCTTAATCGTTAGTGGTGGTGCGTTCATATGGTCTACACTTAACCGTCGAGGTAATGGTTTGTGGAGCCGTTGCGTTAACTGTCTGTAGTAACTGTGGGCACGTTCACATGGGAAGGGCTGGCCTACGGGCTTACCCTCCCCTAACTACCAACCCTTAACACATCATAGTTTAAATATATGTGGAAGACTATACGGTTAAGAAACAGGTGGTAGCGGAGGTGGTAGAGAGCTTTGGTCTATGAAGGGAGGTCGCGGGGTCAAACCCCAGCACCTCCAATAAAATTTTGTTGAACTGCCCTCTGCTTAGGTCATTGGGAGGTGCCACGTGGTGGCCTTCGAGCTTTCCACGTGGCATTCTCTCATTGGTCCAAAACTAACCAACCCAATTGCACCAATGCACCTGCCAAATCACTAACTGTAACCAATCATATCATGACACTTGGCGAACCATGATTGAATATTGACCAAAGTTGACCCTACACATTCACCTGCCACATCAGCTATATGAACTGATGACTATGTTTTTTTTCAAATTTCACATGTTTAGCAAAGTGAACAGAAGACGATAAATTCCTCACACGAACTCGGTTTTTAGTGAAACAAGTTGCATTAGGATCATTTTTTCTAAGAGGGACGCGGTCATTCAGGTTTTGAGCCATTCTGAGAAGTTTTGTTTTTGAGCTAAATACTGAGTGCCTGATCATTCCTCCCCACTAGAAGCCTTTTGGACCCCAAAAGATACTATCAATTGTTCAACAGGTGAGGATACAGCTCCCTCACCTTCCGGATCTGCAACCATTTGGCTTTAGAAGGATTTTTTCCCTTAAGTCCCACTCTAAGGTATTCAACATCCCTTCTTTTCGAAGTCCTGGTTCTTCTATCAAGTATGAGATCCTGGTGAAGTTCATCAAGATATTCTGGAGAGAAATCATCTATTGATGGAAGCTGAAAATGCTCTCCTTTATCATCAATCAAAGGAGCCTCAAATAATCTCAAATTTTCAACATTAACAACAGAGTATATTTGCATATAAGGAGGCAAATCTAGCTTAAATGTATTGTTACCAATCTTTTCTAGAATTTTAAAAGGACCATAATGGATTGGCTTAAGATTTTTACCTTCCCCTTGAAGTCTCTCTTTGCTAAAACATAACCAAACTTCATCGCCAACTTGAAATTTGTGATCAACCCGGTGTTTTTCATGCCTTGCCTTCTAGTTGCTTTAAATTTTCTTAAGTTGTTCCTGCATTGTATGATGTATCAATTGAATTTGCTTTATGAACTTCCTTGCCTTATCGATGTCACTATGGCCATTGATAGTGACATCTTTCTCAAAGATGAAGTCCAATGGAGATCTTGGCAAGTACCCATAACATGCCTCAAATGGTGATGTGTTTGTGGAAGAATTATTTTCCCTATTGTATGCATGTTGTATGTAATGTAACTGTTCATCCCATGACTTGGGATGTTTGTGTAAATATCGTCTAAGAAGATGAATGATTATTTTGTTTACCACCTCAGTTTGTTCATCTATTTGCAGATGAAAGGTTGCACTCTTCTTCAACTTTGTGTCCATCATGTCCCACAAATTCAACCAAAAATTTCCAACAAATCGAGAATCTCGATCACTTACAATAGAACTAGGAAGACCAAAATGAACCCAAATGTTTTGGAAGAAAAGATGAGTTGTTTGTTCAGCCGTAATTTTCTTTTTACATGGTGTTAATATGCACATTTTGTTGAACCTATCTACAACTACATACAAGTAATCATGACCTTTCCTTAACAATGGAAGACCTCCTACAAAATCCATTGGCATACTCTCCCATGGAAGTGAAGGTACCGGAAGTGGAGTGTACAATCCAAGTTTTCTATTTCTAGGCTTACTTGTTTCACACTAAGAACATCCTCTTATAAAATGAGAGACATTATCAAACATGCGTAGCCAATAGTAATACCTTTGGATATTCGCTATTGTCTTGCCTACACCAAAGTGTCCAACAATCAATGAAGTGTGCACCTCCCTTATGATACTGTTTCTTTCTCCCTGTGGGATGCACAACTTTCCCAAATGATGCAACAAACTGTGATGTACATGATAATCCAACTCTTCAATTTGGTTTCCTTGACTCAAGCTTGCATACACATCTTTAAAGTCACTATCATATGCATATTGTTTAATATAAATTTGATGTAAAACAGAATTATGCTTGAGTATAACAGATGAATTTACAATAGGCCTTGAAAGCATATAAACTACTGTATTGTTCATTCCCTTTTTGTACCTAATAACCAAATGAAACTGTTGTAGAAAACCCATCCATCTGAAATGTCATGACTACTACAACTTTGACTATGACTATAAGTACTGCAATGGTTGATGGTCGGTATAGATAATGGTATCTTTCCCCATCAAGTATTGTTTCCATTTCTTAACACTTTGTACCAATGTGTAAAGTTCTTTGTCATAAGTGGGATAGTTAGTTACATCTCCATTAAAAATTTTAGAATGAAATGAAATGGGCTTACCATGCTGCATAAGAATTTCTCCCATGGTGTAATAACTAGCATCCATTTAAATCTCAAACGGTTGTCTAAGATCAATAAGTGCTAATACTGGTGCTAAACTAGCCTTTTGCTTCAATGCATCAAATGGTTTCTATTGTACATCTCCCCAATGGAAGACTTTCTTGACACTTGTCAATGCATGTAATGGAGTTGCAACGGAAGAAAAATTAGCAATAAACTTTCTCCAATATTGTGCTGCCCCTAGAAAGCTTCTTACCTCTGTAACTATATTGGGCTTGGGCTAATTCAGAATGACCTCAACTTTATGTGGGTCTATCTTCAACTCACCTCCTCCAACAATGTATCCCAAATACACTAAAGAATTTTTGCCAAATTCACACTTCGACATCTTTAAAAACAAGTATTATTTTCTCAAGATATCAAGTACTTTGTTTACATGCATGACATGTTCATCTATGGAATTTTTGAATACGAGTATATCATCTAAGTACACAATGACAAAGTCAGATAGAAATGGTTTCAATACATCATTAATAACTCTCATTAAAGTAGTTGGAGCATTTGTAAGACCGAAAAGGCATAACAAGCCACTCAAACAATCCTTATTTAGTTTTAAATGTGGTTTTCCAAATGTCCTCTTTAGCTATTCTAACTTGATGATAACCACTTCGTAAATATAACTTAGTGAAATACTTTGCATACCTCAATTGATCAAGAAAATCATCAATTCTTGGGAGTGGATAATGATTCTTTACCATGATTTTATTCTATGCACGGAAATCCACACACATGCATCAAGTTCCCTCCTTCTTTGGCACCAAAACAATGGGAGAACCACATGGCGAAGTAAATGGGCATATGATACCTTTGTTCATAAATTCTTGAATTTGCTTCTTGATCTCCATGCTTTCCATAATCAATATGTGATACATGCAATGTTTGGAAGTGGAACATCTTGTTCCAACTGAATCTCATGTTGAATTCGCCTTTTGGGAGGTAACCCCTTTGGTTCCTGAAACGTCTCACCATGTTTTTTTACCGCATCAAACAAATCATATTTCAATTTATCATCACAACCTTCAAAAGATTCATAATTAATATCATTCTTTTTCTTGATCATGAGAAGCAAAAAATTTTTACTTCCATTTACTAGTCTCCTCATCTGCCTTGCATTAACCAAAGAGATGTTCAACCTTTTGCGACGGGCTCTCACAATGTACTCCACCCCATTCTTGAGCAATAAGTATTTTTTTCATGGTGATAAAATATTGCTTTCCTATCATACAAATATGGACTACCCAAAATTATTCCTGAGATGTCAAGTGGAACTACATCTAACTCAACTTCATCAATGAACTTTTTAGTAATGGCAAACTTGAACAAACACTTCCTTGTAACCTGTAAGTTTGCATTGTTGACTATCCAACCCAATGGATATGGATTATGATGAGGTACAATTTCAAGGTTTAGTTTTTTACCAAGCCTTCGGAAATTAAGTTTGTTGTGACCCACTATCGAATAATGAATCAATCTTTGTATGATTTGAAATCACTCTCACATGAAACAACTCTATTATTGATTCTTCATTTGGAGTGTTGTTTTGACTATCTGAGGAAATAGTGCTTGCAACAACTTATTTCCCTTTTTTTATCATGGGTGAAATCTTGGTCTCATCACCCAAATCTGAACCAAGATCATGTTGTGTGGTAGCAGTCATCTTTTGTTTTCCCTTATTGTTTTGTCTCTTGGAGCTTAGTTCGAGATGTAATTTCTAACAATGGGCTTCATCATGCCCAACTTTGGAACAATGTTGGTATACGGTTTTATCCCCTTCTTTCTTCACACTTGCATTCTTCTTTCCCTTCCATTTTCCACCCTTCTCATTCTCCTTACCCTTGAAAGGCTTCTTGTTACTACCCTCTTCATGAATGTTATTTCCCCTTGCTTCAAGGTTCGTGGCTTGCACACATACCTCATCCAAATTGCTTGGATTGAACATAAGGATAGTATGTTTCAAATGGGAATGTAAACCCCCAATATATTTCAACAATGTATCTTGGGAATTCAAATTTACTCCTAACAACAAAGCCCTCTTTCTAAACTCCTATGTATAGTATTGGATTGTTTGGCCTTTAAGCTGCCTAAAATTCTACCAACTCATAATGAATTTTTGCATATAGAACTAGTAGAAAATGAGAAATTAGTGACTAGGTGACTAGAAAAGTTAGTCACTACAGCTTTTCCAAGTGAAATACTACTAAAAATGAGCAATCTTAAGTGACCAAACTAAAAATGACTAACATAAATCACTAATTTAGTTGTGGGTTAAAATATGTGACTAGTGTAGGAATTTACAAGGTAAGCTCCTCAGACAAAACACCAAAGGACACCACTCACAAACAGATCACAGATCAATACACTAGTATTTTTGACGTGGTTAAAAACCTCAAAGAGGGAAATAGTCCACGGCTTGAGCCAACATAGCCACTTCAGGAAATTTATTAATAAAAGAATGAAATTTTACATAAGCTTCTCTCATGAAAAGTTAACCTACAAATGACCCTCCATGCTCTTTAAATAGAGATCATGGACCAATCGAGTGTTAAGCCATGGATCAAGTGTCGGTAATACCGAGGAGAGAATGAACCGTCGGATCACTACATATTGTGACCATCGGATTGTAAGTTACAAATGTACATAGTAAAGAAACACACTTTACCTAACTCTATACTAGACCAAGTTATATTTAACTATTCCTATGTTTCGGAATATCCTAACATCCCCCCTTAAGAACAACTTGGGATAGGATTGAAGGATTTACAAATATGACACAATAGGAGAAGGAAGGAGGCACTAGAGCCTATCCCCCCTTAGTGACAACTTCCTGAACTTCAACCATAAATCGAAGTTTAGTGAACTTCGCCTCTGTGAGAGCCTTTGTGAAGATGTCTGCAACTTGATCATCTGTTGAACAATATTGCACTTCAAGAACATGGTCATGAATGAGCTTTCTGATGAAGTGCATGTGTAGTTCAATGTGTTTGCTGCGCTGATGTTGAACTGGATTTTTGCAAAGCTGAATGACACTTTGATTATCACACCAAAGTGTAGTCGGATGCTACTGCTCAAAGCCAAATTCTGATAGGATCTGACGAAGCCACAAGGCTTCCTTACTAGCTTCCACGGCACCACGATACTCTGCTTCTGCTGATGAAAGAGAAATGGAAACCTGTTTCTTACAAGCCCATGTAATATGTCCTGAACCAAGAGTGAAGACATAACCGGCAGTAGACTTCCGATCATCAGGGTCACCAGCCCAATCAGAATCAGTGAAACCAACTAATAGAGGAACTGCTTTGGCACTGTAATGAATCCCAAACTGTATTGTACCTCGAACATAACGAAGTATTCTTTTAGCTGCTTTCCAATGACTTTCACGGGGGTTTTGCATAAAACGAGCAACAAGGCCAACAGCAAAGGAAAGGTCAGGACGAGTATGGTTTAAATACAAGAGTTTTCCTACAAGTTGACGGTATAAGGTAGCATCAACTTCAGGAGAAGTACAAGAGACTGAAAGTTTGACTCCAGACTGAAAGGGAGAAGGAGCTGGCTTACAATCTTCCATGTGAAAATGACGAAGAATATCACAAGCATACTTGGACTGGGAAAGGAAAATACCCTCCTTGGATTGCAAGACTTGAAGACCGAGAAAATAGTGTAAGTGTCCTAAGTCTGTCATTTCAAATTTCTTTCTAAGGCTGGACTTCACATGGTTTATAAGGTTGGGATCACTACCAGTAAGAATAAGATCATCAACATAAAGAACAAGGATGATAAGAGAGTTTCCCACTTTCTTGGTGTAGACAGTATTGTAAGAATGACACCTAGAAAAGCCAGATTCTAAAAGAAAGCTATCCATTTTGGCATACCAAGCCCGAGGAGCTTGCTTGAGACCATAAAGGGATTTCTTAAGCCGACATACAAGGCTGGAGTTTGTTTTTATAAACCCAATAGGTTGTTCCATGTAGATTTCTTCATGCAAGTCCCCATGCAAGAAGGCAGATTTAACATCCACCTGATGGACTTCCCATTTGAAAGAGGCAGCAAGGGAAAGAAACAAGGCGGATAGAGTTCATTTTGGCAACAGGGGAGAAGGTTTCAGTGTAGTCAATGCCTTCAACCTGTGAAAAGCCCTTAGCAACAAGAAGAGCTTTATGTTTATCAACTTTCCCATCTGGTCCATACTTGGTTCTGTAAACCCATTTACATCTAACAAGTTTGCGTCCCTTTGGGAGAGGAACAAGATCCCATGTATCATTTGCCAACAATGAATGATATTCTTCATTCATAGCTGCTTCCCAATGTGGATGGCCTGAAGCTTCTGCAAAAGTGTCAGGATCATGATTTACTGGAGCTTGAGCCAGTAAAGAAGAGGCTCTTCCAAACTGAGAACGTGTACGTCGCTGATCTGTAGGATCACCGGCAAGATCACCTGCTGCATCCCGAGTAGCACGGACCCATTTTGGAAGTGAAGGAGCTGAAGGAGGATCCTGAGAAGGTGGGGGAGGATTGTCATCCTCACTTTCATCATCTGAAGAAGAAATATGTTCAAAAGTAGAAGAGATAGAGAGAAGTGGCACATGCGCCGAACTAGGCTCGTAGGCCGATTTATTTTCATCAAACTTTACATCTCTTCTAATGATAACATTTTTGGACTTAAATGGAATAAGACTATATCCTTTGACATCTTCAGAATATCCAACAAAGATACATTTTTCACTCTTAGGTTCTAAAGCTTTACGTTTCTCATCTGGAATATGGGCCCATGCTTCACTTCCAAAAACACGAAAGCGACTCACATCTGGTTTAGTAGAGCTCCATGCTTCTTCTGGAGTGATATTATTTAAAGCTTTAGTAGGAGTGCGATTTAGTATGTAATTTGCACAGTTAATTGCTTTTGCCCAATAATTAAGACTAAGTTCTTTAGATTGATGCGTACAATTAGCCATTTCCTTTAAGATGCGATTCTTCCTTTCAGCTACACCATTTTGTTGTGGAGTATATGGAGCAGTATGTTGCATTTGGATTCCATGCTCAGTGCAAAAGTTGATGAAGTCGGTTTTAAAATATTCTCCACCATTATCTGATCTTAGCTTAAGAATTTGATGTCCAGATTGTTTTTCAACAAAGGCCTTAAAGGCCAAGAATTTGTTAAATACTTCACTCTTGAGTTTTAAGAAATATACCCAAGTGCGTCTGGAGAAATCATCAATGAAAGTTAAGAAATATTTGTAGCCAGAGAAGGAAACAACTGGAAGTAGACCACATAAATCACTATGCACAAGCTGTAGAGGAGCCGAGGCGTGCCAAGAGGCACATTTTTCAAAACTGTCCGAGTACACATCCGGAACAAACACCATCTCATCAAGATACCATGGGAAGACCTGTCACGATATTTTCTTTACATAGATTCTGAAGAGAGCGATAGTTTAAGTGACCAAATCGCTCATGCCAAAGTTTGCTCACTTCATCATATTGAGCAACAAATACTGAGGGAAGATTTGATGACCAAAAGTTGTGAAACTTATACAACCTTGTAGAATCATCAGCAATGCCAGTAGCTAAAATCTGTCTAGGATCCTTTAGGTCCTTGATTACAACATCGTGAGGTGAAAATTCAACGATTTTACCTTCACCTGAATGAGTTATCTTATATACAGATAGAAGGTTGGAGGATAAGGTTGGAACACATAATACATCATTAAATTGACCATTGTCTATATGAATAGTTCCAGTCCCTACAACATTAAGAGATCTATCATCACCAACATAGATATTTTTGGTGTTACAATCATTTAAGGAAGAAAACATGGCTTTCTTTTTGGCCATGTGATAAGAGGCTCCAGAATCAATGAGCCACTCATGAGAATGAGAAGAAGAAGATACATTTAATGCATAACCAGACTGAGATGATTGACAACGACATGCAGAAAGTGCCATTCATGAAGATGAAGTTGAAGTTGAAGTAGAAGAATGCTCCACATGGATGTTATGTTTCTTCATTGCGGCTTCCAAGGCTTCCATCTTCTTAAAGCATTTAGATTCCAAGTGGCCATCTCGATTACAAAAGTTACAATGTCTATCAGTCTTCTTCCATTTGTTTTTATTGGTCTTATCATTTTGCTGAAATGATCTTTCATTTTGAGGCTGAGTTTGCTTAGGACCCTTGTTTGGGTTAGGACCATTCTTTTTAGGATATGACTTCTTAGGATTCTTT
>APFE030978185.1:39063-103449 GCA_000404065.3 Pinus taeda
AAGGAACAGTGAACTCCCTCCTAATGCCTGCCTCCGCACAATAGTCAACAAACTCTCCAAGGGGGTACTCTCCTCCATTGTCCGACCTCAGGGACTTGATCTTCCGACCTGTCTGTGTCTCCACAAGAGCTCTGAACTCCTGAAACCGCTTGAAGACCTCACTCTTGGTCTTCAAGAAATAAATTCAGGTCCTCCTGGAGTGATCATCAATGAATAAAACATAATACTCATATCCACTCAAGGAAATATGAGACATCCGACCGCTCACATCAGAATGTATCAAATCAAGTATCCCAGTCGCTCTGCTGTCACTGCTGGGAAAAGGGGATTTGGCAAACTTGCCCATAGCACATCCCCTACAAGTATCAAAGTGATCAGTACTTAAATCTGGCATACCTGTAGTGATCTCCCGCAAGGTCCTCAAGGCTCCATGATACATATGTCCCATCCTGCAGTGCCAAATCTCACACTACTCAGAACTGCTAGCTCTGCTGTCGGTACTACTACTCAATGCCAAAAGGGGTTGGAATGCAAACCTGTACACCTTTGCATGGCGTACACCTATCACTCTAGCTGAATCAGCGGGAGCACCCCTGGGATACATCAACACCTGTCCTCCCCTGAACAGTACCTCATATCCTCTGTCCTCCAAAGCTAAGACAGATATGAGGTTCTTCCTCATCCCTGACACATAAAGAACCTCTGTCTCTTTCAAGGGAGGTTTGGACTCCCTCTGAAATGTCAGTGTCCCCACCCCGACTGCTCTAACAACTCTGTCATCACCGAGTACTACCTCTACATCAGCGTCACTCTCTGAAAGCTCTGAGAAGTACTCACAGACTCCTGCCATATGACGTGAAGCCCCACTGTCTACATACCAGATACATGTAGATGCTCCGCTAATCGAGGGAAAAGCCTGCTCCCTCTGAACCTGTATGGTAGGTGATCCTGCACTAGAGGACTCACACATAGTGAATACAAACTCTCGGTCAAAACGACCTGCAAAGTCCTCAATCTTTGTTGATGTTGCCAAACTCTGGTCCTTCCCCTTCTTCTTCTTCTTCTCCGGACACACAACTGCATAGTCCCATCTTTTGACAATTCCAACACTTCACTTTGGAATAGTCCTTCTGTGTGTTTACCTGTTTACCTTTACCTTTGCCTTTGCCCCCACCACTGCTTGTGGAAGCCTGCTTCTTCCCTTTACCTTTCTTGCCTCCTACCACCAGTGCTACATCCTCATCCTACTCAACTAGCTTGGCTGCCCCAAGTTGACCTTTCCTGATCTCTGTCTGAATGCAATCATCCCAAAACCTCTCCCATGTGAGAAGGGTCTCACGTGCACAAACCCCATCAGCAAATTTCATCCATGAACGGGGGAGACCATTTATCGCAATCCGCACCAACTCAGTGGGTGGAATGGCCTCTCCAATCGCTGCCAACTCATCTCTCACATTAGTAATCTTAGTGAGATATCCAGCTGCACTATCATTGCCCATCTTAATGTTTTCAGTTTCTCCTTCAGAACCATTTTCCGGTTCTCATTGGTACTCTGGTAGAGATTGGACAATGCTGTCCACATCTCATGGGCATTGCTCTTTCCTCTCACACAAGGAATGCAATGGTCTTTGATTCCGTCTAGAATCAGCCTCTTCCCCTTGTTGTTCTTTTTATTATAAGCAGCCAACTGAGTAGCATCAGTAGGCACAACAACAGGGGTCTGTGTGGTATGCACCATGATATCCCAGACTTCTACCTCCTCAAATATACTCTTCATTCTCTCCTTCCAAACGCTGTAATTTGTATGCCCATCCAACCTATCCTCCATCCTCAATCCCAATGACATCCTGCTGTACTAAAACTGAAAAATAGTATTGCTGTAGTAAAGATAAAACCTGCTGTTTATGAAAAATCAGCTTGCTGGAATTTTCTGAGTGAAAAATCAGCAGCTGTAATTTTTCTTTTTGCTGTCCCAAACTGCCCTTCAGCACTCAAGCTCCGATACCATGTTAAAATTTCTGTTTTCCCACCCCGATTTTCAGTTTCTCCTTATTTCTCCCATGTAGTTAAATGCCCTTTCCCATAACCATACATTCAACAAGCTGGAAAAAATAAATTTTGCTGAAAACACAAATTCTGGAAAATTTACAGAATGCTGAAAATTGCAGAAATAAAAATCAGCAGTAATAAACACATTAAAACACTGATATTTTTGGTCAACGTGACCCTGGAAAAACCCCCTACAACTCTTGGGGAAAACCAGTTTGAGAGCTCTTCTTTATTTCTGAAAAATGTCTTTTTACAGTAAGAGAAATATTTAGCAAAAATCAGCAAGCAAACTTTTACAAATTATCTCAGTCTTGCTGAAACTCAGCCTTGCTGAAAAACTACCCTGCTGAAACTTCGTTGTTGTTACTCCGCTGCTGAAACTCCGTTGATGATACTCCGCAGCTCACTGTCCAGAAATCTCCCTTGCTCTCTTGCTCTCCTTCTCTCAATCTGCTCATGAAAGAATTGAATTGAATGTGATCTTTTCCTCCTTTTCCTTCCTTAATATAACTCCAAATGACTTTTGGGTGATCCAAGTGACTTTTGGGTGATCCCTAAATCCAATGGCTGAGATAGATTTAGATCAATGGCTGAGATTAAGTGCACATTTAAATCTCACTTTCTATTTTTTAATTCACCCCACTTTAATAAAGACCCACTTAGTCATTTATTTCCAAAGTCACTTTTCCTTTCTAATTTTTCATTGACTTTATAAAAGTCACTTTAGACTTAGTAACTTTATCACTTAAAGTCACTTTTAAATTAGATTTAACTTTATAAAATTATAAAGTCACTTTAGGAGAAAAATTAAAATCTTTTGGACACTTTTCCCTCGGCCAAAGATCAAAGCCTAAGAGAACCACCTGTCCTCTGGTACCAAATTTCAACAAGGAGAAAACGCAAATGGTGATCGACAACTAGTATATGAACCATCATCAACCAAAATAGCAAATGCATAAAAATTAACTTAATCACTAAAGACCCAAGACTGAATTTGAGAGGACGGTTTGACCTAAGGAATATAGTGATGAAACTTTGCAAAAACAATATGGAAAGGATAGGTTGAGAAATTACTCGAATACCCCATGATCTCCCAACAATGATGGAGCACACAAAAAACTAGTCTTTGAAACATAAGGAAAGAAATTGATAACCAATACCTCCACTGAAATGGTCTTTGACCATAACAAGGAGGTCCTTAAAGCAAATTCCCCCATAACTGTAAGTGCTATGGAACTGTTGGAAAATTATAGAGAGCTGCTTTGTAAACAAACCCCTCTGCCACTTTGAGTCCTTTTACATGCAAATATATGGTAACAAAAACGTGAGAGTATGAGCATGTGAGTCCATTGATAGCCAAATGTAGAGGATGCAACTGCAAGCTTTCCTTGAGAGACTATGAGCCATAATTTGCTCATTAATGAGCTTACCTTGTCTATCAAATGGGAGAGAAAAGGCATCCAATCCTCCATGAGAGGGGAAACCCATCTCTGAACCAGTAGAAAGGAATGAATAACCAGACATTATACCTCATGCAAGGATTGACACTCAGTGTTGTAGACTTTTAAGGCACTTCAAATTCCACAATTGTAAACCTTCAATTGATACAAACTCCTGCCACGCTTGCGTCCTACTCCACTAGGTGTAATGCTCATTGCTACCATCGAGAACCACCACCTTGTTGTCCAACAAAATTTTTCATATGCTCATTGTGACTAGACTGCGTGGAAAATACAATACTTGGGGCTTGTTGCCAGGGCATCGCATGCTTTGAACATTTTGGCTGGAAAACACCCCCATCAGAGAATACACACTTCAACTCAATGGCCAATGTTTTAATCACATACTAGCAAACTATGTGAAAGAAAAACCATCGTAGTTGATTAGGCCAATGGCTAGAGAAGTTCACAATAATTTTGAGTTATTTATTTTACTTGTTTACTTCATTGAAACTATCACGGAGTTCAAGGAACCCTTAATGTCATTGAATTTCATGTATCAATCTTTGGCACATCTTTAAGAAGGGGAAATTGTTGCAATATTAAAGGAAAAAATTGAATCGAGGTTACCCTTGACATCAACATCAACCTATTATCCATTTTATTGGTCAAGTTGATCCTTATGTTGTTGTGAATCCCTGGACAATCTCTACTCATAGAAATGTTGGGATCATTTCATCTCCTTTGCTTTGCACTCTCCACACCCTTGTTTTGGATATATCCTGACTATGTAGGAGATAAAAGCTTTGGATGAAGCCTCCAACACTCGACATCCTAATTTCCACTTATCTTGAAATGTGGATAGAAGTTCCTA
Organism: Pinus taeda; assembly: GCA_000404065.3. Taxonomy (NCBI): domain Eukaryota; kingdom Viridiplantae; phylum Streptophyta; class Pinopsida; order Pinales; family Pinaceae; genus Pinus; species Pinus taeda. The sequence continues at coordinate 43,426 of APFE030978185.1, forward strand.
CTATTATATGGATTTCTTTACATATTCCTTTTCTCAACGTACCTTTAAGTTCACTATTGTTTTGTGTAAGTCTTCTTTCAATCTTCATTTGAAAGCATTCAAGCATATGGAATGTAGCTTTCTACACCTAGAAATATGCCTCAAGATGGCATTCATACCCATAAAATGAACAAACCTCGAAATACCAATAGTTTACAATTCTATGGGGTTTCTTGTAGTAGTAACAAATAAGGGATGTCTTGTTTGATGCATATCCCTTATTCTTCTTCTTTTTCTTGAGGATTTACTTGCTACTTATTCTAAGTACTATCACAAAATAAATATTTGAACTTTTCTCATCATAGCCCTTCTACAATTTGTGATCTGATTTAGAATATTAGATTGTTGTACTAAGATCCTCTTCAGATTAGAAACAAAATTCTTTCATTGTGCTTAAGGATTCATGAATTTTTTCAAGTGAAAAATTAGTTTTTACGTTAATTTTATGAGAAATTAAACATAAATAAGAGATTGAATAACAACATAAACATGTACAAAACATCATCAAAAACACATTACAACAGGAACATGATAAAGGAGTTCACCCCTCTTGAGCTATGTCTCCTTGGTCCAGCTTCCAATGGCTTGGACCTCTCTATTATGCTCAAAAGTGTAAACATATGTATTTACAATGCTCAAAGTTTTCTGAAACATGCTCCAATGAGTCCAAAATGTCCAAAAATGGCTACCTAGCCTCTTTTTGCCCCCAGTTTGGTCAAAAACTGAAGAAGTTATGACCTCTCCTAGTTAGGCCACTATTCGCTCCACAAATTGCACCAAGTACGACATGATCCTACAATTTCACCCCAAAAAGCACTAACTAGGCGAAAATTTTGCCGCACGATAGACGAAATTGTAGGACAGTTAATTCTGCTCATAACCCCACCGACGGTTATAAAAAATGCCATGGTTACCAAATTGCGTTCACATGGTGTTTGGACTCACGATTAGTGTTGGCAGTGATCTTAACCGTTTGTGGGTTGCGGATGAGGTGGTCACATGGGAGGTTGGCGGTGATCTTAACTGTTTTCTGGTTGTGGATGAGGTGGTCACATGGGAGACTGGCATTCATGATTAGGCTAGTAGGTGAAACAATCATTTGCAGCCAGTGGATGGTGGTCACATGGGAGGGTCACCGACGGTTACACTGGCAGTCTCCCCCCCAACTTGACGATCAACATAGTTTAAATATAATCTGCCTCCATAGCTTATTAAGTCACATGTTGCAGGCATAATAGTAAACCTTGGCACTGTTGTATGGGAGGTCACGGGTTCGACCCCGACCTCTGACCTATCTTGCCAACCATATCTTAGTCGACCATTAGGAGGACACATGGCGGCCTCCAGCTTAGCCATGTGCCATCTCCTGATCAAAACTATAACACATGAAACAATTGAATAATTCCACCATGTCATAATATTCGAAGAATATTCTAGGAATATTCCAAGAATATTCCACTTGCCAGCTAGGTGGTACAGATGCCAGTCAGCATCCCTGTCATCCTTTTGCAATTTTTTTCCCTATTTGACAAAGTGAACAGATCACGTTTCTGGGAGCATACGGTGTCCGTTTTGCGCAAAATGAGTTGCACCAGATTCAAGATGAAAAGCACTATCCGGTCATTTAGATTCCACACCATTTTTACAACTTTGATTTTTGAGCATAATTTTGATCACCTGATCAATTTGTCACAATAAGGATGTAGTTACAATGTGTTTCCATCTTCATTCATTGTTGATCATTCTTCTGATGAGTAGGCCAAATTTGCAAAATCTTTTTGCTTTACAAAAGTGATCTCAGTGGACATGGTATTTTTCTTTATGCCAATAAAACCTAGGCCTTCATGCTTGACCCCTAGTTCAACTCTAGCAAAGATTACAAATCCTTGGCTTCTCTTACCTATCCCTTAACCATTATAGTGCATATATGTTAATATTTTGCAACCACTATATCTATTATGCTTTTGAAAAGTACACAAGTGATCTTTAGAAAGGTTTACAAAAGATGAGCTTACCATGTTTGTCTTGGTTATTGTGCTAGCTTATGTAGTAGAAATGGCCCATTTATTTACTTCATTGGTCTCTTAGACAACTATTTGTAGCTTAGATAATGCCTCCTATGTTGGCATTATGACACAAACTTGGCACTATGACACAGGTGTTGTCCTTGATGTCAACTCACTCAGATGATAGATCACAGTTCAGACTCACAGAATGAAGAAAGAAAGCTATATGCAGGTTCCCCATTGACCAGGCCGCATGTACACATGGGTTAGTAGACCAAAAGAAGCATATAACGTACACACGCACTTCCACAGAAGGAAAGGCGCGTACATCTTGGAAAACTAAGTTTTGGTCTGTGGTATTTGGTCCATGGTATTTTGATCTATGGTATTGGTCCAAGGTATCTGGTCCGAATTGTTGACCCCAGGTAGTTGGTCCAAGGTATTGGTCCTAAGTGGTTTTGGTCCATGGTATTGAGTAAGGCCTAAAACTATAAAAGGAGGAGAAGATCTTTAGGCAAAGGTACTCAAGTATTGAATAACTAATGAAGAGCAAGATCTAATATACAGGTTATTGGGTTATGGTGAATAGTTGGATCTGAACCAAGGATAAACCTTAGTGCTTGATGAATGATAAGATCTAATAATGGGTCAAGATCTTAAGGCTTGAAGAGAAGTATATTTATGTGGTTTGATCATTTATCTGAATTGGCGCATGTTGTAGTCTGTAAATATGATGATCTAGATATGATATACGTTTGGAATTGTTGTAATGTTTAAATCATCATTTACATATCTGTACACAGGTTCACTTTAGAAAAGGCACACATACACGTTGGTTCTACATATCAAAACAACATATACATCCTAAATTTGATTTGCATATCAGTATGCAGGTTCGCCTTGAGAAAAGAGTGTATGCACGTAGGTTCGACACAGGGAAGTAGCGTATACCTTATAGAATATATTTTAGCTACTTATGTTTGTTGTTGCAGTGTTCTGGGTTCTATCTTGGGTTGTGGTTACTATATTCTGGTTAAAGCATTCTGAAAGATCATATTGAAGGGTTGTCAAAGTGATTGATTGATTCAGTTGATTGAATGATGTTATTGATGGATCCATTCTGAAAATTTATGAAACATGGTCCCTGGAAGAAAAGAGAAGGTTGTAGCCTTCTGTAGGCCAACACCTACGTACTAGTAAACATATCAGCTAGTAAAAGAGCTGGGGGTTTGTAGCTCCCTTCTAAGAGAAGCTAGAGAATGAGAGAAGGTTGTAGCTTTCATAAAGTAGAAGCCTGTGTATTGGTATAAGTCTGCACTAGTACAAAAATTGTAAAAGGAAGTTTCTTATTATTAAAAAGATAGAGACGATTGCAACAGGTGGTTTTCACCCACATTGGGTTTCCACCTTACATCTTGTGTTCATATGTGTGATTGTTTGTTCTGTTTTTACTACACCTAGTTACTATTTATATGGTTTTGATGCACTGATTAAAGATCAACATATGATAAATTAACTGAATCATAAGTTTGCAGGATATATGCTAGTTTCCTTAAACACAGTTGTGTATACAAGCGAGTTCCATTAACCGAAGTAGCGTATATAAATCTGATTATGGAAATGAATAATTATTGACTTGCTAATACTAATTCACCCCCCCTCTCAATATTATTTCCAACAATTGGTATCAGAGCAAGTCCTTCAGAAGAAGCTTGATCGCTTGAAGGAAGATCCATCATCATGAGTAATCAAGAAAGAGAGGGATCCATCAGACCACAAATCTTTGATGGAAGCAACTTCGTTTATTGGAAGGTAAGAACCAGAGCCTATCTTCAATCTCTTGGAACAGATGTCTGGGAAATCGTGGAAGGAGGATATACATTTCCATCAGCAATTCCTACAGATACGACAGAGGAAAAGTAATATGAAACCAATGCCAACGTTGTCAATACTTTATTGGGAAGTCTATCACAATCAAAATTTGTCAAGGTTATGCAGCTCAAATCCACCAAAGAAATATGGGACAAAATCATTATAAGCTATGAAGGAGACTCTCAGGTAAAACGGGCAAAACTGCAAACTCTCAGAATTCAATATGAAACTCTCAAAATGCACAATGATCAAAGTATAGCTAGTTACTTCTTATGTATAGATGAGCTTTTGAATTGCATGAAGAATTTGGGTGAAGAGATAAAAGAAGTTACTTTAGTTGAAAATGTTTTAAGATCTTTGTCTGTTAAGTTTGAACCAAAAGTATCTGCCATAGAAGAAAAGGAGGATCTTCAGACTATTACTATGACACAGCTGCATAGAATATCAACTGCTTTTGAGATGAGAAAAGGAGGTCCATCAAATATGAGAGAAGCCACATTTAAAGCTTCAGGAAAAGAAGAACTCAATGAATCAGGTGATATTTCAAAAGGAGAAGAAGAAGCAAACTTTGTCAAGAACCTTCAACAGGGTTCCCGAAGATTCAGAGGTAAGCTACCTTTCAAATGTTTTGTTGTGGAAGATTCGGTCATTATGCTGCCAAATGTCCTCATAAAGATAAGTTTGATAAAGGTAAGGAATCTACAAAATGGAATAGAAAACAAAGTGTAAGTAAGAAGAGCTACTATATGCATGAAGATAGTGATGGTTTATCAATTAGTGATGAAGATGAAAATAGTAATGACTATAGACTTCTGATGGCTTTTGAAGATGATTATTTCTTGGATGCTTTAGATGAAGATGACCTTTATGAAGAAATCTCTAAACTCAAAATCTGTTTAAAAGAAAATAATATGATTATAAATACCTTGACATTCCAACTTGCTGAAAGAGAAAAACGTAATGAAAAACTAGAATGTGAAATTGTGGGTCTAAGAAAGGATATTGAGAAAACAAAAACTCTCAATCTTAGATTTTCTAAAGGATTAGAAACCTTAAATGATATTATCAAAGTGCAGTGTTCTCCTCTAATAAAGACAGGTCTTGGATATACTGAAGCACAAAAGTCGTCAACCTCCACTAAAAGCTATCTTGACACAGCAAAGAGAAGTAAATAGTTTAACAATCATCAACAAAGGCATAAAGTAGATCACCAGGTAAATCAAGCTCAATTTACTTCAAGGATGAATAGGAGCTACAACCAACCTCAGGTAAATCATACTCAATCTACTTCAAGAATGAATATCAATAGAAACTACAATCACCAGGTCAGTAGATTCAATAATCATAAGAACTTCTTTAATGGCCAATGTTTTTCATGTCATAACTTTGGACACAAAGCTGCTCAATGTGTTACTTACAAGACCATCATGACTAGAGAAGCACAAAATCAAAGGAATGTGACAGGGATCATGAAAAAGACCTACAATAACTTTTCTCTACTTGAAAATGAAATAGAATGCTCTATATGTAACAACTTCGATCATGAAGAATCTAGATGCAGGAGTAAATTTCAGCAAACATATCAGAAGGAGCAAACTTCATTAAGTCCCAAATAGAGAAAGAAAGAACTGGAAATAGAAAGATGTGGTATAACCTTGTATGCAGAAGGACAAGAAAATCAGTGGTACATCGACAGTGGGTGCTCAAAACACATGACAAGGGACAAAGAAAAACTTCATTCATATAATGCCTTAGAAAAAGAAAAGAAGGTCTCATTTGGAAATGAAACTCCAGCTGTCATAAAAGGTAAAGGCTTTGTTCTCTTAAAAGAAAAATTTTAAGCTAGGAATGTTATGTATGTTTATGGTCTAAAGCATAACATGTTGAGTGTTAGTCAAATGTGTGATCAAGGAAATGACGTAGTATTTCGATCAAATGGATGTGTTGTTCGTGAGCTTGATACATGAGAAACCATGATCAAAGGTATAAGAACTCCAAACAACTTATACATACTTAAGGGAGGACAACAACAGTAATATCTAAGAAAAAATGATGAACACTAGTTATGGCACAGAAAATTGGGGCACCTAAGCTTCTCTCAAATAAGAAAAGCATGCAAATTCTAGGTTGTTCGTGATCTTCTTGATATCAACATTCCAGAAAATACAATATGCAAATCATGTCAATTTCGTAAGCAAACTAGATCACACTTCCCTGAAAAGGAAGGATCAACTAGTAAGCCTCTTAAACTTGTTCATACTGATTTATGTGGGTCATCAAGGAAAAATTCACCTCGTAGAGAAGAATATTTTATATTGTTCATTGATGATTTTTCGAGAATGTGGTGGATAGGACTTCTAAAGCATAAAGATGAAGCATTTGAAAATTTCAAAGCCTTCAAAGCTTTGGTTGAAAATGAATTAGATCGCAAAATCAAATGCCTCAGATCTAATCGAGGAGGGGAATTTACTTTGGATGAATTCTTTGACTTTTGTGAAGAACATGGAATAAAAAGGCAATTCTCCACCGTAAGGACTCCTTGGCAAAATGGAGTGGTAGAAAGGATGAACAGAACTGTTCAACAAATGGCTCGTGCTATGCTAGATGAGTTTGGAACTCTTGTAACCTTCTGGGGTGAAGCTGCATTTGCTGCCATCATTATTCTCAGCGAATTAAATGTTCAGGTAAACAACACTCAAACTCCACATGAACTTTGGTATGGTAAGACTCCTACTGTAAAATACTTGAAAGCTTTTGGAAGAAAATGTTACATCAAAAGGACTGATGAAAAACTTGGTAAGTTTGAACCCAGAGCAGATGAAGATTTTCTCCTTGGCTACTCTTCCCGAAGTAAAGGATATAAATTTTATAATAAAATACTTGGGAAAATTGTTGAAAGTATTGATGTTGTGGTTGATGAAGCATGCAAAAATCCAAAGCAAATAAAAGCCGAAGATTATGAAGAGGATGAGGATTATCCTCCCACATCAAATCAGACTAATTCTAAAGAAGAAACCAATGAAGCACCAGAAGAAGAGATAACGGTAGAAGAAAAGACTCCATTCAGGTATGTTCAGAAAAATCATCCAGAGACTCAAATTTTGGGACAAAAAGAGGCAACTGTGCAGACAAGAAGAACTATTACAGAAGCTTCAAGTTATCTAGCATTGCTATCCTCCACCGAACCTCAAAAGGTAAATGAACCATGCAAAGATGAATGTTGGGTCAAGGCCATGAATGAAGAACTTGAGTAAATTGAAAACAATAATACTTGGGAATTAGTTCCTAGACTCCATGATAAGAATATCATAGGAACTAAATGGATATTCAAAAACAAGCTGAATGAAAATGGAGAAGTTATTAGAAACAAGGCCAGACTTGTTTGTAAAGGATATTCTCAACAAGAAGGTATATATTTTGAAGAAACTTTTGCACCTGTTGCTAGATGAACATATGAATGTTCCTTGCTCTTTCTAGTTTCGAAATTCAAGTATCCCAATGGATGTAAACTGCTTTTTCTTATGAGACTTAGAAGAAGAAGTCTATATTGAGCAACCAAATGGATTCATTCTTGGAAATGATGCAAAACTTGTATGCAGACTCAGAAAGGCTCTCTATGGTCTAAAACAAGCTCCAAGGGCCTGGTATTACCATCTTGACAAATATCTCCATCAACAAGGCTTTTCAAAGGGATCAGCTGATAGCAACTTATATACAAAGATTGACATTAATTAATTGCTAATACTTGTTGTGTATGTTGATGATATCATTTTTGGTAGCAATGAAGAAGCCATAAGTCGGAATTTTGTGTCGGTAATGCAGCAAGAATTTGAAATGTCCTTGCTTGGTGAGCTTACATATTTTCTTGGTCTACAAGTTCAACAAAATAAAGATGGTATTTTTCTGTCACAAACCAAATATCTCAAACAGATCTTGAAAAAATATGGCATGGAAGATTCTAAACCAGTATGTACCCCAATGGTAACAGGATGCAGTCTCCGCTCAAATGATGAATCTGCAGCAGTACATAAACCAACTTACAGATCCATGGTTGGCAGTCTGCTTTATCTAACAGGTACCCGACCAAAAATCATGCATGCAGTAGGAATAGTTGGAAGAGTCCAAGCAAATCCAAAGGAATCACACCTTAAGGCAGTCAAAAGGATTTTTAAATATCTTCAAGGAACACAAAATTTTGGTTTATGGTATCCTAGAGATACATATCTTACACTTCATGCATATACAGATGCAGATTGGGTAGGAAGGGTTGATGACAGAAAATGCACTAGTGGTGCATTCTATATGGGTTCCAGATTAATGTCTTGGTTAAACAAAAAAACAAAGTTCAATTGCATTATCTACAGCTAAAGTAGAATATGTGGTTGTTGCATCTTACTGCACACAACTACTTTGGATGATGCAAACATTGCAAGACATTCAGATCACATGTACTCCACCCATCTCCATTCTATGTGATAATACAAGTGCCATCAGCATTTCAAAGAATCCAGTCATGCATTCCAAGACCAAGCACATACCCATCAAATATCATTTTTTACGTGAACAAGTGCTTTAACAAAAGGTCAAATTGGAGTATGTTCCCTCCAAAGAACAGGTTGCTGATATATTCACCAAATCACTGCCCAAAGAGACATTTGAATATCTCAGACAGAAGCAGGGGTAGTTGATGCATCATCCTGCTGTTAAACCTTATATGTTTTAGAGAAAGGTGGTTATACGCGAGTTTCATGAAGCATAGTCATGTACATACGCTGGTTTCTGTGGATATAGTCGCGTATATGTTGGTTTGAAGAAAAGTAGTAGGCTAGACTCAGAAAGAAAGGAGTTTGATATGAATGAATTTAGACTTCTGTGATCCATAACATTGTTTAGAAAGTTTTCGGCGAAATCACATAGAAAATTTTTTGTCGACGCGTTTCGAACCAACCAGTGTGGTTCATCGTCAGGACAAGGTGAAGATCCAATCCAGCTTAGCTAGTTAAATAGTGTGTGCAGAGACTCCAACGGCTATATTTCCAACGGCTAATTTGACCTATTGACCCAAGTCAAACCAATAAAATCCTTGCTATATTTATTAATTAATATTATTCTAAAATTAGTTAAATTTGGTAAATTATATAATAAAATATTCATTAGTTACCTGTACTTGTATATATATCTATTAAAAACCTAACTAATTCATATTAAAATAATACCCTTGGTATACCATATAATTATTTAATAATAATAATATTTAAATTATAATTCATCTTTTAAACCTAATGGTCAAATTGAAATTAAAATATTTTATAATAAATTTAATAATTTCTATTAAATAAATAATTTAATAATTTATTATATAAATAATTATCATAGATATATTAAATCCTATTATTTTAGAAAATTAGTTTAAATTAGTAAAATATTTTTGTTATTGGCATAATTTAATAATTAATTTGCTAATTTATATTAAGTAATCTATATTTATTTGATACTTTGTTAATTGTATATAATGTTATAATAGGATAATATTAATAGTATAATATTTATATAATTTCATAATATATAAATATATATACATAATAGAAATCAAGAAATAAGTAATAATTTGAATATTAATATTCCAACGAATGATTAAAAAAGGGGCTCGAAATTAAATTCATAAAGACCTTATTAATGAATAATACCAAGTAATTAAGACCAAATAACATTAGGAATCCGAGAGGAGAAAAATAAAAAAACAAACTAATAAAAATTTTATAAAAACCCAAGGGGTAAAGGGACCAACCCCAGAATCAACCCCAAGACTTTAAAAATGAGGGATAGAGGAGGCTAGGAAGACAGGGCTGGGACCCAGCAACTGCTAATCTTCCAGCCATCATCCCTATTAAGATTCTTCGGCCTTTTCTCAATCTCCAGGGCCTCTCTAAATTTACGATGGTGAAACTGCGCAACCTTAGCAATGACTTGAGCCTCCTCAATACAAACATGATGCTTCGTATGAGTTTGATATGGTTTAGTGAGTTATCTGCTCTGCTTGATGTTGGCTACAATCTGTGGATGACATGTGTTGGCTTTCATAAGTTGTTGATAACTTGATGTGTATCTGATTGATGATGCCTTGATAACTCTTCCATTATATGAAATGATTAGATTTGACATTAATCATTTGGCACAGCTTCAAGGGGAGCATATACTTCTAATAATGCATTGTTGGCATTATCTTAGAAGATCTTGGTACAAATTCACACAGTTGTTTTTTATTCAAGTGGAATAGGTGCAAGGGGAGGACATGATGTTGATTAAAGTCGCTGATTTGGTCTTTGTTATTTATGTCATGGATATATTCTAATGTAAAGGTCATGAAAAGACCTATTTTGTTACCCCACTATGCATGGGATGGATGATGTAATGTTCTTGTTTCGACATGTATAAACAATTGGTATATCCCCACTTGGTTGGGTGGATGAGTCAAACTTGGTATATCCCCACTTGGTTCGGAGATGGATGTATGTATGAGTCATTTGTGATAGGAAGGTCATTTATGATGTATGTATAGAGTCATATTTTTGCAGACCTTGCTTATATTCAGGGGGAGCATGGGCTCGATCATGGAGCTCAATCAGATCACTTCAGTATACCAGAGAATTCAGCATGTACTCAGGGGGAGCATAACCCTTTTCCCTTGATGAAAAAGGGGGAAAGTGATTTGGGGTTGCCATCAAGTCCAAAGGGGGAGATTGTTAGCATTATGACACAGACTTGGAACTATGACATAGGTGTTGTCCTTGATGGAAACTCACTCAGATGACAGATCACAGTTCAGACTCACAGAATGAAGAAAGAGAGCTATACACAGGTTCCCCATTGACCAAGTCGCGTGTACATGCGGGTTAGAAGACCAAAAGAAGCGTATAACGTGCACACCCACTTTCATAGAAGGAAAGCCGTGTACATCTTCAAAAACTAAGTTTTGGTCTGTGGTATTTGGTCCATGGTATTTTCATCCATGGTATTGGTCCAAGGTATCTGGTCCGAAGTGTTGACCCCAAGTATTTGGTCCAAGGTATTGGTCCTAAGTGGTTTTGGTCCATGGTATTGAGTAAGGCCTAAAACTATAAAAGGAGGAGAATATATTTAGGCAAAGGTACTCAAGTATTGAATAACTGATGAGGAGCAAGATCTAATATACAAGTTATTGGGTTATGGTGCATAGTTGGATCTAAACCAAGGATGAACCTTAGCGCTTTTTGAAGGATAAGATCTAATAATGGGTCAATATCTTAAGGCTTGAAGAGAAGTATCTTTATGTGGTTTGATCATTTATCTGAATAACTGGCGCATGTTGTAGTCTGTAAATATGATGATCTAGGTGTGACAGAAGTCTGGAATTGTTGTAATGTTTAAGTCATCATTACAGATTTACACGCAAGTTCAATTTAGAAAAGGCGTGTATACACGCTGGTTCTACATATCAAAACAATGTATACATCTTAAATTTTATTTGTAGATCTGTACGCAGGTTCGCCTTGAGAAAAGAGCATATGCATGCAGGTTCGACACAGGGAAGTAGTGTATACCTTATAAAATATGGTTTCGCTGATTTTGTTTGTTGTTGTAGTGTTCTGGGTTTTGGCTTGGGTTCTGGTTATTGTATTCTAGTTACAGCATTCTGAAAGATCAGATTGAAGGGTTGTCAAAGTGATTGATTGCTTCAGTTGCGGTTGGTAAAGGATATTGATTGATGGAGATATATTTTATGATTGAATGATGTTATTGATGGATCCTGTCTAAAAATTTATGAAACATGGTCCTTGGAAGAAAAGAGAAGGTTGTAGCCTTCTGTGGGCCAGCACCTACGTACTAGTAAAGATATCAGTTAGTACAAGAGCTAGGGTGTTGTAGCTCCCTTCCAGGAGAAGCTAGAGAATGAGAGAAGGTTGTAGCCTTCTACAGGTAGAAGCCTGCATACTAGTATAAGTCTGCACCAGTACAAAAATTGTAAAAAGAAGTTTCTTATTATTAAAAAGATAGAGACGATTGCAGCAAGTGGTTTTCACCCACATTGGGTTTCCACCTTACATCTTGTGTTCGTATGTGTGATTGTATGTTCTATTTTTAGTGCACCTGGTTACTGTTTATATGGTTCTGATGCACTGATTAAAGATCAACATATGATAAATTAACTGAATCATAAGTTTGCAGGATATACGCTAGTTGCCTTAAACACAGTTGCGTATACACGCGAGTTCCATTAACTGAAGTAGCGTATATAAATCCGATTATGGAAATGAATAATTATTGACTTGTTAATACTGATTCACCCCCCCTCTCGGTATTATTTCCAACATCCTCCTTATTTTCCAATGCTAGGTGCAATTAATCCATACTCTAAGTGACCCTATCCTCTTACCAATTATCCAACTAAATTATCTTATCTACCATTTGCACAAGTTGAACTCTATTCATGTCTTATTCTACCATAACAGCATTGAGGGGTTCTTGGCATTTGATAAAATGATGCTTTTTCAAAAGTAATTTTTTTAGAGGTCTCAACGTCCTTTTTCAATGTTTTATCCTTCACCTAAAATTTTTACCTTCTCCTTCAATAGTCAATTCTCCTCTTGAATGTGCACATTGGAGGATTTTAGGTCTTCAAATTTTTCTCTACTGAATGCTCCACCATGCTAGATTTAATTTCTTCTTAGAGTGTTGATAGTTTCTTCAAGGTGAAGGATTCAACTACTTTGATACTATAGCTTTCATGTCTCATTAGTAGATATCTTTTGCGAAAATGAAAATTAGTTGTTTGTGTAGTCACAATCAACCATCAATGTTAAAATCATGCATCACCAAAATGGATCTGTGACCATGAACAAATGGAAAATATATTCAATTCTCATCATAATGCTCTATTTCTCATACCATAACATCATATAATTTGTGTAATGTAATGTGCAACCATAGGACTTGGTTCTAATTCAATCATATCTCCCCACTCAATATATATTCACGCCATACATCCAAATCAAAATTGTGTGTGCACTACTCCAAATGCTTATTGAATGTGTGTGTGTACACTTTCTTTTATGACCAATTCCAAATGTTTGGGTTTGTTTCCGTGGGTTTGGATAATTTCCAAATAAATAGTCAACCCATCGTATGGGATTCAAAACCAACAACAAATTTGCTTATGCAAAACTCTACTCGGCCTTTATCAAATAACACATCAGCAGTACAACAACCTCTTGAAAAATTTCATGAACCAGATCACTTTCTTGGAATCATTACCTTACAGTATAACTTTTGAATTGGAAGACAAGGAAACATACATAGGTTTAATTATGCACTTGATTTAATGTATGGTTCCTAATCACCTCTCATGTCTACAACAAATTTTTATACAATACTTTATTCTCATAATACTCTAACAACCAAAGGGATATAACTCCTTAGTATTAATGAGAAGTATATTCTTTAGAAACATTAATAATGCTACTATAAATATGTTAGGTTAAAGTTGACTTAGTTATAAAGCCGTTTTGATACAACAATTAATGGGTTTACCATAGGTAGTTTAGGGCCCTAGCTTTTGATAACCCATGATTTTTCCCATGGCACTTAATGTAATATAGTCTATTTATTGGTTTGATGTCTCCTATGTCTTTTTCCAAGAGTAATATATATGGGTTCTCGGTTCCTGGTTTCAAAGATAATTATGGTGTTTTATAGATATATTTTATTATCTTTGGTTATATTGAGTATTTCCTCTTCAATTGTATTTTTTAACAAAAGGTATTAAATCAGGGTTAACTTGGATTATTCAAGGAATCAAAGTGGTTTACACTTGGTGCTATAGAATATGATGAAAAAATATGGATTTCCCCATGACATAGTTACTCGAGTATAGAGCTAGGGTTTCAATGAAATAAATCTTGAATACAAAAAGAGTAATTATAGGAGCCAAAACTAGATATTGAGATCAAGTGCAACATTTTTTTTATTGGAATGTCCATACAAAATGGGGTTTAATGGTTATAAGATAGAGGTTTAAAGGTTAATCAATCAGATCTAGAGAAAGCCATTTTGGTTGCTACTGAGCTATGGCTCAATGGTTTCCATACTGAGGTTTGGATGTTGGCACATACTAAGAGCGCATTATGGAGAATTCTCACCCTCACCATAACTATAGATAATGGCATGGAGGACCTCTCGTACATGCGACAGGCTATACAAAGATGTTGGGAAACATTCCAAGGTGTTTTAGGAGGATAGGGAAGTGTGTATCAAAAAGGTGCACCACAACATTCCTTGAAGCTAGATGAGGCGTCAGAAGCTAGACTAGGTGTTAGAAGGGATGCATTATGATTGTCGTTGGGAAACTTGAGTTTGACTCCTACATAGAACTTGTTTGGTAGTAGTAGAAATGATCATGGCCTCGAGGATGAGTTAAGGGTAGTGGAATTTGGTGTAAGGTCCCCCAGTATATATTATCATGAAACATGATTCCAACATGGATGGCTTCTAGATGCTTCATACATAAATAAAGAAACTCTAAGAGGCAGAGAAATTGTTGAAGGAAAGAGGATGACGACATTTGTAAGTGACCATGTAATAATTAAAATAAATTATTATAGTGGATTTGGATTTTTTTAATTGCATGTGACTATAAGACCTAGTAAGGCATGTATATCCCTAATAAATTACCAATGAAATCTAACATTGACCTAGGTGATTAGGGGGATCATGTGGGATTCCTTGATAACCTTGTCAAGCATTTATAGGGATAGGGCATCGAGGCAAGTGGTGAAGGCTCACTTAGTCGATTTGGTGATATTTGGTCAAAGGAAGTCCCAAGTCAAGTTTAAAGAGGGAAATGTTAGGTTAAATTTGACTAGGTCATTATTGTTGTTTTTACGACCTGTGGATTACATGTAATGAAGCCTTTAAAAGGCTTGCATATATTCCATTTTAATGTGGCTATAGGTGAGCAGTTAAGGCACGCTTGGTCAAAATGCGCTTTCTTCTGATAAGGACGAGATGCTGTGCAAGGCGATAATCAGCTGCGAACAATGCTCTAGGGTTTAACGCCCAGCCCTGCCATTCCAGAGTCAGCTCTGGCAGCACAGTTCATTAGACTGGCTGATCTCTGCTGCAGGGGCCGAGGACTGACCCGACAAATGCTCAGCGGGGGGTCCACAGGGACCCCATCATTCAAGAATATTGTCATGCATAAGCAGACAAGGAAAGAAAGGTTAAGGATCACGGGTTACGGAGAAAGCAGAAACTTAGGCAGCTCCAGAAACGACAAGGGGCAGAAAATGTCTACAGAATCTGGCGGTGGTTCTAAACAGAAAGATAAAGCGAACAAGGAAAAGGAAAACATCACCCTTGGTGCCGCTGCAAATCGTCAAACTGCGGGCTCAAAGCAGACCCAGGCGACCGATGAAGATGAGCAAGAGAAGCAGGGGAAAAAAAGAGAAGGAACAGACAGGGAATCACCTATCACCCCTGGCACTAACAACGCTCCCCAAGGAGCCTGCAAACCAAAGAAGAACGAGGCGCTCAGAGTGGTCTATACAGACCCAGAGATACAAGCCCACCGAGAACACATGTCGGAGCATGCGGTCATATGTAAATTTATGGGATTGTGGCCAACGGAGCGAGCCCTATGTCAATGGATCAAACAACACTGGAGACCCAAAGGTGACATTAATCTACACCTAGGAGCTAAAGGTTTCTTTACTGTAGTCTTTACTAACCTAGAAGATAAAGATAGGGTTTTCGATGGAGGTCCATATTTTTTTGCTTCTGCGGGTCTCTATATGAGACCCTGGAAACCCAACTTCGTCCCTGAAAACGAGACCTTCACTCAGGTTCCCGTATGGATCCATCTTTTCTCCCTCCCCATAGATTATTGGGGCCTAGCAACACTCAAGCAAATAGGAGACAAGCTGGGTACCTTCATCAAAGCTTTTGAAGCCACCATTCAACGCAGATATACCTCTTGCGCCAGAATTTGTGTCGAACTGGACGTATCTGGCACCCTGCATGAAGGCATTTGGCTGGAATTTCGGGATGAAGACTATTTCCAGGCCATTGACTACGAACAAATTCCATTTCGATGTAGAAAATGCCACGAACACGGGCATCTAGTAAGAGATTGCCCTCTTAACAGATCGGAAGAAGCAAGCAAACCTGTGCCAGAGGTGCCAAATCCAGAGATCTTCACCAAACCGAAAACCAGACAACGAGCTAATAGAAGAAGACCAAATAGAACAGGGGCCACCCCAAGCAGCGCCCTCAACACCTTCAGGGTATTGGAAACAGACACAGATACAGAAGAGATAAGGGAGGATGAGAGGGACACAGAAGAGACAGAGAACCAGCCAGACACCAACAGGAAAGAACAGGATGAAAACCCCCACATCCCCAAAGCCAATAGGTAAGAACAGGAAAGTACCCAAGACAAAGATACATAAATGTTAAACAATGATGGAGGCAATGACGAGTTGGAGCTAAACGAAGCCTTGGAAAAAGCAGGTGTAAACCTTCCAGCACTAGAGGAAAATTGGAAGGCGCAAGGCATTGAAAATGTTCCAGAAGAAGAACTAAAAAAGATTAGCGACCTCTTCATTGCAAGACAGAGGGCTGAACTGGCCAGGAAAAACAGGAGATTGGGAATAGCAACAGGCACAGGCAACCACTCCAAAAACACCTCCCTCAACCCAACTGGCTTCAAACAAAAAAAGAAAAGGGGAAGAAGGACAAATGGAGAAGTCCTACATGACCTAGGGATTTTAATGCTGAACTCAAGTAAAATGAAGTCACTAGAAGCCTTCCCATCTTACCACTTCTAAACCTGGTTATCAATGAAAATAATATCATGGAATGCAAGAGGGCTCAACAGCCAAGCAAAACAGAGACTTCTCATCAGGAAGTTCCAAACAGAAAAGCCAGACATTATGTTCATTCAAGAAACAAAATGTGCCACCTCTCATATGAAAAGCATCAGCAAAAAACTGGGTAAGGCCCTTGACTTCATTGAAGTCGCCAGTCAAGGGTGGGAAGGAGGAATCACCACCCTTTGGGACACAAGGGAAATAAGTGTCCTCGCCTCGGAGGCCACCCGAGCCTACATAGCAAGGGAGATACAAATCATAGGTAACTCTGAAACCTATCTCTGTGTTAATGTGTATGGCCCTCAAAGACTAGAAGAAAAATTCCACTTCCTCAACTCTCTCAGAAATCTGCAATCTAGACATCATACCTCAAAAATCATCATGGGAGGAGACTTCAACATGATCACCTCCTTCCAGGAGAAGAAGGGAGGGTTACGAAGGCTAAACAGGGATGCAGGGGCCTTTGCCGATTTTATTGAGACCGCAAAATTGGTGGATGTGCAGCCTTCCTACAGCTCCTACACCTGGAACAACAGAAGAGGCGGAGAGAATCTTATCGCCTCCCGCCTAGATAGATTCCTCATCTCAGAAAGCATAGTTCTAGAGGGCATTACTGTCAACTCTGACATCCTCCCTAGTGGGGGTTTGGATCACTGGCCCATCTCTCTAGTTGCTGCCTTCCTAGGCACTCTAAGAAACAAGTCATTCCACTTTGAAAAATTCTGGTTACAACACCCTAATTTTGTCAAATTGCTAGAGAAGTGGTGGAAGGAACCACTAAATATCCAAGGCACCAAAATGTTCAAGCTCCAAAGCAAACTCAAACATATTAAAAGCAAGATCAAGCACTAGAACATCACGGAATTTGGCAACATCTTCAAGGAAAAATCCATAATAGAGAGCAAGCTCGAGCACATACACAAAAGCTGGGCCTCTGGCAATATCACTGAGGAAGCAAAAGAGTTGGAAAAAGAACTAATGACCTAATGGCAACAAAGAAGTCTACAAGAAGAAACACTTTGGAAACAGAGTTCCAGAGTGCAATGGCTTAAAGAGGGCGAAAAAAACACAAAATTCTTTCACAGGTCCACCCTTGATTACAGAAGTGCAAACAAAATTCTCAATCTCAAAAATTAAGCGGGCGACACTCTTCACAATCACAAGGAAATTTCCTCTCTCCTCACAGAGCATTTCAAACATATTGCATAGGAAACGCAAGTAGATAGAACAGAAGCAATTCACACTCTAACGCAAGCCATCCCCAAAGTGGTAACGAATGAGCAAAATCTTACTCTCCTAAAAGAAATCTCAATGGAGGAAGTGGAGGACGCCGTAAAGAGCATGCCAAATGACAAAGCCCCTGGGCCAGATGGTTTCACTATTAACTTCTACAAAGCATGTTGGCCTACCATCAAATCAGAAATCTGGGAAGTTGTTGAAGACTCAAGATGCTCAGGCACCATTCTCAAAACGCTCAACTCTACCTTCTTGGCCTTAGTCCCAAAGGAGGAGAATGCTCACACTCCTGAGAAGTTCAGGCCTATTGCACTCTGTAATGTAATCTACAAGATCATCTCCAAGGTTATAGCAAATAGGCTCAAGCCCATCCTACCCAATCTCATCTCAGAAGAACAGTCTGGATACGTAGAGGGTAGATAAATTCTGGACAACATCCTCTTAGCACAAGAAATGGTGCATACTCTCCAGACCAGGAAAAAAGTTGGGATGCTTATGCAACTGGATCTATCCAAAGCATTTGACAAGGTAAACTGGAATTATCTGGAAGTTGTTCTTGCAGCTTTTGGCTTTGATCATCAATGGATCAATTGGATTTTGGCTTTAATCAAATCCTCCTCTTTCTCCATTCTAGTCAACGGTTCACCCTCAGAACCCTTCACCCCTTCCAGGGGCATCAGGCAGGGAGACCCTCTCTCCCCTTTCCTCTTTGTGATCCTCATGGAAGGCCTAAGTCGTCTCATCCTCAAAGCTAAAGTAGAAGGCAATCTCAGAGGTCTCCATCCCCTGCAATCTACTCCAGCCACAACGCACCAACAGTTCGTGGATGATACCTTGCTACACGGTACCCCCACAGTCAAAGAGGCCCTGCCCTTCAAATCCATCCTAACTCTATTCAGCAAAGCCTCAGGTATGGAAATCAATCATGCTAAATCTAAGATTTTTTTCTTTAACACTCACCTTGCAATCCAGAAGCATCTCTCAAGCATCCTAGGGTTTAAACGAGGTAATCTTCCCTCAAAATACCTGGGAGCCCCGCTAACGTCCAAACCCTGGCAAAAGCATCATTGGGAAAGTACTCTAGCAAAATTGGAAAACAAGTGCAGACACTGGACACATAGAGCTCTAAACTTCGCGGGCAAACTAGTCCTAACCAAGGGTATCCTGCAAGCCATACCTCAATACATGCTTTCCATTCTGCCTGCCCCTCAAGGCGTATTACACAGGATCAGAACAATCCAAAGATCATTCTTATGGAAAGGCAACACGGAAAAAAACAAATGGGCTTTGGTAGCCTGGAATAAGTTATGCAAATCCAAATCAGCAGGCAGCCTCAATTTAATAGACCCCCTTACTTCCAATATGACCTGTGGAGCCAAGTTATGGTGGAGATGGCTTAAAGAACCTCACCTTCCTTGGGCGAGGCATTGGAGGGAGAAATACACCCCCAATTGCAATGTGCAGGATCTAATTCGGCTACAGGAAGTTCCGGAAGGATCTCCCATCTGGAACCTTGCCAGACGAAATCGTAGTATTATTCAAGATCACAGTTTCTGGGAAATTCGCAACGGAGAAACGACGTTCTTTTGGGAGGACGCTTGGCAGCAGCTTCCTCAGCTTGCAACGTCAGACCTGGAAAATTACAAAAGGGAAGCACAGACAGGAGGCAACTACAGAGTTAGTCAGTACTGGAGCCCGGATAACAACGAGCAGGAGTGGAGAACCTGGAAACCCCCGCACTCTAACATCTCTGCAGCAGATAATGTTCATATTCAGAGCCTCCTAACCACTCTCAGCAAATGAAAAATCTGAACTTCCACAGTCAAGGATCAGCTCAAATGGGGAATGAGGGGGAACGGTAGCTACACTTTAAAAGAGGCTAGGATGCAATTGGAACATAATGAGCAAGGGGAGACTTTTCCCTGGAGCACTAAGATCTGGGATAGCCTCTTCTGGCCTAAAATCAAGACATTCCTTTGGCTCCTCATGAGAGGCAAAACCCTCACATGGGAAAACTTAAGGAAAAAAGTCTTCTCCGACCCTTCCATATGTCCTATGTGCCGCACAGCAGAAGAAACTATAAATCACCTGTTCAATTCTTGCGAATGGGAAAACAGTATATGGAAGTGGATAGAAAACATCATGCAACAATCAAACAGGGACACAAATTCCATCCAGAACACAATAACTCAGTGGCCAAGCGATTTCTCGAATAATCTCAGAGTAAACAGCATATGGAGAATAATTCCAGGCTTCATAACTTGGACAATTTGGAAGGAACAGAATAGACGTATCTTTCAAAATGAGCAAAGGAATTTAGAGTTCTCTCAGCTTACCTTATCCACAAATATCCATGAATTAATCACGGCTAAATGCTCTGCATATCCCAACACAAACCTCTCACCTAGGGACCAGCGCATTCTGGCAAGCTTCAAGCTGGAAAACGGGAACAGCTCTCCAACCGTAAGCAGCAAGCACGATCCGCGAACAGGACAGCAGGGATGGCACAGGCCCCCGACAGGTTTCCTTAAACTAAATTTCAATGGGGCCTCCAGGGGCAACCCCGGTCCGGCAGGCATTGGAGGGGTCATCAGGAACCACACAGGGGAAATCCTATACATCTACAGTCAAGCCTTGGGTGAAGCCACCAACAACGAGATGGAATTCGCAGCACTGGAAAAAGACCTAAGAATTCCGCATGCGAACCAAATTGCCAATGTCGTCATAGAGGGAGACTCAGAGGTGGCCATTACAACAGCCAGGAGAATTTACAATGGCACTCCGGCAAGCAAGGTTACGAAGCATTGGCGCCTAGCTCAGGGGACTGAAAACATAGCCAATTTGCTTCGTGAAATGAAAGTTCTAACCTTTCAGGTGATCAGACGGAAAGGAAATACGGTGGCGGACCACCTGGCAAACGTCGGGATTGAGAACCCCAATGCTCCAAGGGACAGCTGGTGGGAAGATATTACATGCCCTGTCCTTAAGGAAGCTTGCATGCAGCTTGCCAATAAGGACATCTCTCCGGCAGAAAACGATGACGACACGACAATGGTTCATACGGTTCCGGCAAGACCCCATGCTGACTAAGCGCACCACCTTAATTACGGTTGAAGCCAAAGGAAAATCGGCACAAGGCATATCAGTCAATGGTTGCAGACCAAAAGATCTGTACCTCCCCATTATCTGCTTTGATTCCTGACGCCGTAAACTAGGCAGGACGCAGCACACCTGGCTAGCTACGGACGAGGGAGGGTTCAGTGACAATAATAGCCAGCAATTATTCTCAGATCCCACCATACATCCTTCACGCTGCAATAATGTCACCCGGACAGGGAAGTGGCCCTCCCATCCAATGCCACCCTCCAACCATTCTCCGGCTTTCGATTATTTAACAACGGCCCTGGCAGCCAAGGAAAGCATTGTTTTATCGTCTTGCAAGGTGAAGCTCTCTCCCACTGCCAACACAGCACTGGTAATCTCCGTGGCAGTCACCTATGCCATAAAAGGAGATAGCTGTCGTAACCAGTCGGCTATAAAGGATCTCTAGCAGGCCCAAGAAATGTATGAAACCAAAACCTCGCAGCGGAATAAGCGCAAGCTGAATGAGCTGGAAAGAAGCGTGAAAGCGGAGGAAGCACAAGTCTCCGACCAGCAGCTGGGGAAGGAGGTGAATTGGCTCCAGGACCCGGGCACCACCTTCACGAGAGCCACCCAATTCGTCCAAACCCAGGCGGAGGCGTGGAGAATGAAGATGCTGTTGGCGAAAGTGTTGGAAGCGCAGGAAGAGCAAGACGAACGGGTGCAGAAGCTCAAACGCCAGATGGACGCTATGGAACACGACCATATGTGCGTGGTGGAAAGCATT
Organism: Pinus taeda; assembly: GCA_000404065.3. Taxonomy (NCBI): domain Eukaryota; kingdom Viridiplantae; phylum Streptophyta; class Pinopsida; order Pinales; family Pinaceae; genus Pinus; species Pinus taeda. The sequence continues at coordinate 65,349 of APFE030978185.1, forward strand.
GAGTTCAAGTTATCCTCGCTGGACCAACAGGCCGACACCATCAGCAAAAAGCTTATTGTGCTTATCAAGCTCATGAGGAATGTGGTGGGCACCGAGGGAACAACTGGTGAGACCTCTGGCGTCCCTCCTGGCAACCCGCCGAAGCAGGGGTCTGGCAACCCGCCGAAACAGGGGTCAGCCCTCCGCTGATGGTCGCTGCCAATGTCCTCCTTTTGCAACCGCGTACAATCCGCCTCTCTTGTTCTTGACATTATGTACTCAGTTCTCTTCTTATGGTTATGCTGTAATTTTCTCAGACAGAGACATCAGTTTTTGGCCATCTTGCAGTACCTTCTCGGCCACCCTGCATGGTGTTCCCGTTTTGTGCTTGTTTTCTTTTAAATTGCAAATGTGTCCTCTCGTAGCCAGGCGTGCTGTTAAGCAGCCCTCAAATCTGCAGCAGCAGAAGTTTTGTAATATATTTACTCTCTGTTAATACAAAAGCTTATTTACACAAAAAAAAGGCACGCTTGGTCGAATTAGCTGGGTTTGGTCATGGGAATAATAGATTGGATGATTTTTCCAGCAAAGTTTTTCCAGGATAAATCATGTGCTATTTATGCATGCATGTTGCTATGATTTTTATAATTAACCAAATTCATCCAAACTGACCAAGTAAATATTCATCATTTACCACTAGGCCCAAGCCCCCTCAAAGTATATAACCAGGATATCCATGAATTGACATGCCCCACCCTATCACCTAGGTCTATGTCCATATTTTACCATTAATTTATTAGGGGTATGCATGCCTAACCAGTTCTTACAATTGTATGCCAATTTATATGAAATTAAAAAATTTCTCCATTGAAACATTCTTTTCTTTTATTGTTGCTATATAAGTATTTATGCCACTATCATATCACATTTTACACCTGTTGCACTCCTTGTGCCACCAAATTCTTGGTCATAAACAACTCTAGCTCAACCATATTTTTTGTGTGCTCAAGCTCATACTCTTTCATGTGCAAGGTAAATTCTAACTTTGAACTCAAATATTAGAGTCACGGAGCACTCTATGTTTCTTTATCATATTTTGTAGCATCGACATTAGACCATTTTGACTAGAGTGTCCTGGTTAACCTTACTTTGATACAATTTATTAAAAATAAAATGTCAAATAAAGTAATCAACACCCAACAATAATAAAAAACATAACAACATGCACACATAAATAATATGTGAACAATAGGGTATTCCCCAATCTTTTATAATTACCGTTACATGTAATACAATCACTACCAAAACCATGGATAGAAAGACCATAAAATATCCAATAAATATGAAACAAAATCAATTATTGACTTTACTCTATGTAAATTTGATGACTTGCATCTACAATCAAGTCAATTGTAGACATTACTCTATGTAAGTTGGATGACTTTCATCTACAATAAAGATAAAGGTGCCTAGATTTGAGGGGATATACATACATTTTAATTTTCTCTCGTTCTCACAAAGGAGAATAAGTTAATTACCAAGTAAACTAGTATAAAAAAGAGGGAAATAACAAGCATGAAACAAAACTTTTATCACAACCATCAATTTCATTCAAGCAATTGTTTGGATGGTTTGATATCCCTAGTGGTTGTAATTGACCAAATGAATGGTAAGAGTTGCTACCAAGTCACAGTTCATATGATTGCAATCCGTGTTTACAACTCAAGCAATTGTCCGAACAGTCTGAGATGTTTAGGTGTTGTAATTGACCAAACGAATGACACAAGTTGCTACTAAGCTAGATTCGATATCATTGCAATCTGTGTGTAGCTATAGCTCAAGCAATTTGGCTGGAAAATTTGAGATCTCTAGTTATTTTAACTGACCAAATGAATCACAAAGGTTGTTGTTGAGTCAGAGTTGATATCATTGCAATTTGTATGTGTGTACAACAACATGTCCATCGAAATCACCGACTTTTCTAGCAATTCCATTCACTAGATAAACAAGCCAAGACCCTGATCAATGCTTACCACTAAACAATTGGAAATGGATTTGATTGAATAATAATAATATACAAATTGTGATAAGATTTATAGAGTAAGCTTTCTTACTCTTATGAAATTTCTATTTTTGCTAAGTCATAAATTTTTGATATATCTAAATGAAAAATAATTAAATACATTTTTTACTATTATAATCACAATTAAATTTAATACTAGAACTCACCCACATTGCTCTAGCAAATTACCCTTCAACATACCAGCAACAACAACACAGGTAATCTCAATAACGTTGAATTGGTTCCACGTTTGTACGGCATGGTGGCAATCCACCGCATGGTGTTCACTGTACATATTTTTTTGTGTTTTTAAATAAATTTAACATTTCTCCTTGTAAAGTGTTTTTCCAAATTACCTGCTAGACACTCGAATGCTCAGTTTCTCCAAATTACCTGCTAGACAACTCGAATGCTCAATTTTTCCATCTATTGACTTTGGATAAATTTGTATGATATGTCACTGTATTGACTTTGTACGAATGTATTGTAAGAACATTGGAAACGTGCTAAGAGTAAGTACATTGACTTTAAAGGAGAGAGGAAGGGAACTTTACATAGATGACAACCTTAAATAGATGCCACATTAATGTGGAAGAAACAGTGAACACTGAGAAAATCTCTCATTGAACATTTGAATTTTTATGGAGCTATATTATAATACCTTATACTGCATTTATATATGAGTATTAAATATTAGTACAAAAATATTGTTTTTTAATATTAATATAAAAGTGTACTTTAAAATTGTAACATTTTTTAATTAGTTTTTTAACTTAATTAGTTTTTTTTAAATTGTTAGAATTTTGAATTACAGATTCAATGTTAAGTTTTATAATAAATGATGACAGGTTTTAATTAAAATGTGATTCAAATAATGGAAATTGTGTTTAAATTGAAAAAAATAAAATATTTAGAATATTGAGATTTATTTTTTATATATAAAATTAAGGTGAATTAATATTGAAAGTATATCTAATCACTTGCAAGTTAGATTGTGTGGTTAGAGAAAGAGAGTGTCAATATATCTCTTTAGTAAAATTGATCTTGGGTAGAGAGAAAAACAAACAAACAAGAGATTATATGAGCATATCGATGGGATAAGGAGAGACACGTTGAGTACGAGGGATAATGAGTATCCTTGGCAACTCGAGCTATCCAATGTAGTGATTAAGCAAGTAAGAAGAGTTTGAAACAAAGAGGGAGAGAATAAGTGAATGAAGGAGCAACAACAAGGAGCCTAGAAGGATTTTCCTAGTGCAAGAGAACCAGCAAAAGGGAGGCCGAAATATTCTGCAGAGAAAGCTGTCCAAGTGATGCATTAGCCAATTTAGTAGAGCGAATAGCCAGGAAGGTTTTGGATCAGTTGTCAAAGGTTGAAAAGACATTCCAGAAGGGAGAGTGTTTTTTTCTAGAAGTAGGAGAAGGCTAGATGACTAGTTTTGGAGCATTTCCATATGTCATAAGAACTACATAGGCCAGGAGTGGAAGCAACTAAGAGGAAGTGTGAGTAGGCCAGAGGGGGGCTCAGTGATTTTGTAGAAGGGAGAAATTTTCTCCTAAATATTTTGGCGATATTATTTTTTGGAGGATTGTCAGTTTGACATTTAGATATTGTACTTCGAATTTTTTATGTTGAATAATAAAACAAATCCTCATTTGTTGCATCAGTTTTCCCTTTAGGATTTTTCAAGGAACTATTAGTCCAAAATATTGGTTTCATTTTTATTATGTGTGTACATCTATTTTATCAGTTCTAGTATTTTATTTAGCTTCCGTATAATTTATTTGTGAATAATTTCAGTGTGAATAATTTTGATCATATCAGAAGCTTATTATCAAGAAAGAGAAATTGTGACTAAGTTTGGGTCAAAGGCCTTTAGTGAGTAGAGAGGTAGGTTATGCACTTGCAGGGTGTGCTCAATTGACCAAAGAAATTGTAATACGTCTCTATTCATTTGATTAATGCAAGCAGACATTAGGGCTTTCAGAAAATTTATTTCCCCGGATAACAATACGTGTTGCATGTGTGTTATTTCTTCTTGCATGTCTGATACTTGTGTTTTAAATTGTGAATTAATGTTCGTAGAGCAGTAGAGTAGGTTTGTGTCTAGTGATTTTGATTAAAACTTCATGAGCAGTTGCAAATCTACAACCTAATTTGTACAAAATAAGGAGTCACGGGGATGAATTCTATAATTGAGTGTATGAAATAATCATGGATTGTGTGTTGAAATATGTAACTAGGTTCGGTCTTCATAAATGTATTTGAGATGTACTTATCAAAAGAATGAAGAAATATTTGTATTATTATTTCTATGAGTTATTGTAGCATGGGTTTCATTATTGGGTCATCATGTTTTAATTCAAAGTTCCCATTGAGGACTTGTAGGATTTATTTTGAGTCACTAGAGTCATTGTACATTAAAAGAGACCCTTCTTAGGCTTTCGAATCATGTAAAAAAAATATTTTTGAGTAAAAAATGAGTTTAGTCTCCTCCACACCAAGTTGGCCTCAAGAAGAGTAAATAAACCTCCCTAGAAGGCTATATATACAAGGGAGTTCGAATTCATTTGGAGCATCTCATTTTATCTCACATAGTTCGATTTCTAAAGCTGGAAGCTGGAAAAGTGCAAAGTTGAGAAAGGGCTAGAAAAAGGGTTGGAAAGGAGTGTCAGTTTCTGGAAGGAGATAGTAGACCACAAGATAGAAATTTTGGGACAATTCTCACCATGTTCTGAAGTGTATCAAGGGAGATCAAAGTTCTCCAAGTTTAGTCAAAGTTGCCACTGCTACTGCTGTTGGTTCGAAGCTGCTACTAATGCTAGTAGGTTGAAGTTTCTTGTGAATGGTTGTTATCTGCAAGAAGGAATGAGGGTTAACTTGGTGTGGAGAGAGTCTATGTCTAGCTCTAGAGTCTTGGATTATATCAAGAAATTATTCAAGGAATAATTGTTGACTGGGTTTTCCCATAAATACGGGCTTTTCCCTGGCTTTCTGCCTACATCTGTTGTCCTTGTGTTATTGTTTTAGTAATTTCTTGATGAACTAAAAGATAAAATAATAACATAAAGCTAAAAGAATCACAAGCAATTATCTATCTAAGAAAATCTTTCTACCTTTTTTATTTTCTAGCATGGTATCAGAGCCAAGGTGAAGGAGGAAAAAGGAAGTATTTAGCATCTACTAGAAGGAATCTAAAGGTTTGATCTAAGGATCATATAAGGAGCTCTTATAAGAGAAGAAACTCACTATCTTCAAGGACAATGTATAACACATTAAGAGTGAGAGAAAGTTGGAAGGAACATCAGACTATAGATCTTGGAAGAAGAAAATTATCCTCATTCTTGAAAAGAACAAGGTCTTGGATGTTGTACGAGGGAAGGTGAAGAAACTTACTGAAGAACCGAGTGATGCAGACAAGGTGAAGTATATAAAATTGGAGATATTGGATATCACTATGATGGTAGAAATAATAAAGTACAATCTTGTTCCATACATTTCCTATATAGAGCATGCTCAAGAAATGTATGAAGCATTGACAAAATTATTCACTATAAAAAATATTGGTCAAGTAGCAAGCTTGAAGAATGGGTTAAGGACTTATAAGATGAAAAAGGATGATAATGTGGCTTCCTTCTTTGTAAGGATATCAAGGATTAGAGATGAACTTCAATTCATAGATGAAATAGTACCAGAGAAGGAGCTAGTAATCACTGCACTATTGGGATTACCACCTACCTGGAGTTCCTTTGCTTCAGGTCTCAATAGTTGGAAAGAAGCTCCTAACTTTGAACAATTGTGGGGTGCTTGCACCCAAGAAGAAATGTGAATTTATTTAGTATCCAACAACGAAGAAGAGAAGGTCTCAAATTCATACTCCACTTCTTGCAAGAAAGGACACTTCAAGAAGTCAAGAGGGCAAATAAAGAAGGGTCATTATAAAGTGATTGTCTCGACAATCCAAAAAACGAGAAAATAAGCAGAGATCAAGCCAATTTAGTTGAGGAAGGATCTCCAAAGAAGACTAAGTCTGAAGAATTGGATTTAAGGGACTTACACTACTAAATTTCTTTGATCTAAGCTTTTGTTATTTCACTTTGATTTCTAGTTTTTAGGTTTAACATATTTTAGAAAAACATTTTTTAATTTTTTTCTCTTAAGGTTATAGGTATCCCTCAAGCTTGGAGGGATCCCTCATCAACCTCTAAAGATAAGTATCCTATTACCATTTTTTCATTTTTAGTTTTCCTTACTTATTTGGTTTTGTTTGGATTAAATACTAATCACATTTCTACTCATATTTTCCTTGTTTAGGAAAACTTGTTAAAGACTCAATAAAGAAGGCCTCACAAAAATAAAACATTGGAATTACAAGGTTTGTTAAGAAACAAGAGGTATGTTTTGAATTAAACGTTTTTTCTCTCTCCATATTCATTCTTTATGAACAATTTCTAACACATTTTTGTCTATCTCTCTTGAATCTTAAATTCTTGATTGGGTGATTAATCGTTAGAAAAATCGACCCTCCTGATATATTTGATTGCTCTTGTGGAACCCTAGAAATCTTCATTATGAAACCCTAACCTACTTAAGTTATTGATGAAAGAAATTGTCTGATGTTTTGATGGAGTCATGTTTGGGGTTTTTGTATTGTTATGGAAACTCTAACTTATTAGGGTTGAATGGTGATGTCTGAAATCCTGAACCTTTGAAGTATTGATAATTTAGGGTTTTCTATGCTTTTTATTGAAACCCTATAAGATTAGGGTTTAGAAGGTATATTAGCAAGACTCATATAATGTCCTAGAAATGAAATCCTTGGCAAGTATGTGTTTGTGCGATCAAACCCTAGTCTAATCAAGTTTGTTATATGTCTAACTCTTATTGATATTTGTGTAGTTGGGTTTGACAAACACATGTTATGATATGCTTGTGAATGATGATGGAATCCTATATATATGAGTTGGCCTAAGTGTTGATGGTCATGAGTCCTAGGGTTTGGATCTAAGCCTTAGTTGAAGTTTGGATTTCTAAAGTGATAGTATTTGTGAATTCTAGGGTTTTGTAAACAAACCTTAGTAGATGTCCAAATCTATGATATATGATGACAATGTGATAATTTAAAATTTGTGTAATATTGTTGAAATCTGAATTTGAGATATGATTGTTGGGAATAAGAAAAATCTAGGGTTTGCAACAAACCCTAGTGGAAGCTAGTCATGTTGTTACTTTGAATTGAGAAGTGATTGGTTTTGGTTATTAAAAGCTCATGTATAAAATCTAGGATCTCTCACTAAATCCTAGCAAGAAGTATAACATATGAATTTTGAAGTTGTTATATACATTGTAGATCTATATTTGTCTGAATTGTTTCTAGGGTTTGTACTATGATATAGTAGGGTATGTCATACCTCTGGAAGAAACATTGAAACCCTAGATGTAATGAAGGTTGTTATGAAATGCTAAAAGTCTTGATGATATGGTATAGGGTTTATGACAAAAACCTTGGCAAGAATTTAAAGAGTGTGTGTCTATTGTTTATAATTAAGTTTGGGTATCTGATGTATAAATTTGAATGCTTTTGTGGTTTTGATATGGTTAACTTCATGTTCCTATATATTTGGTTGTACTTTCTATCTAAGTTATGCAGGTACATAATCTTCAAGATGGTGAATATGTTCATAAAGTAAAAATTGATGTGATAAGCATGATGTGAATAATGATCATGATAACTCTGATAAGAAGGATGGAAGCCATGAAAGATTCTTTGATGTTATAGAAAAGAAGTTGAGCCCCCTAAGTTGAGAAGGAGCCTGGATGAAATCTCCCTAGGTTAAGAGGGAGCTTGAATGAAAGAAATTTCCCTAAATTGAGAGGGAGCTTAGATGAAATGAATCTCCGTAGTTGAGAGTAAAGACATATCATAGTCATGATGGACACCTTGATAGAAGAAATTAGAGAATGTATTTTGAAGGGTTAAGAAAATCTAGATCGATTTGTGGAATATATTGATGCATGAGAATTAGGAAAGGAAGCAATATGATTGAGGAATCTTTTGTCAAGATTCAATGGGAAATCTCTAAGTCCTACTATGAAAAGTTGAGAAGCAACATCAATTTGTCTGGAAGCCTCTAAAGGTTTTTATCTATCTATGTACATTTGAAAGTTTGTTACTAATTGGGGTTGTGTTTGTACATGCAAATATCTCGAAGGCTTGATAGCATGTTTGACATGCTTAGGGTTGTCTATTAGTTTGATCTGGAGATATTTGCTTGATCGAGGAGGATTTGTTACCGATTGGAATAATCAGGAAAAGTTGACACTTTGGTTGATACATTTCCTGGGAGGACATCTGGTCGGCATTATGTGTTGATGTATAGTTCCCGAAGTAGTGAGAGTGGATTTGATCATAAAGCTCTAACCTTGAATACACAACTAGATCCCTAGGTTGATGGTTAGTAAGTAATCTTGATGGTACCTAGAGAGGATGAAAGATTTACTCCATCTTAGTCCCACTTGGATAGATTTCCCTAGTTAAGAATCTAGTCCATGGCATTGTGGTGCCTAATATTCTTCACGGTTCATCTGTTCTAAGATCTGTAGAAATTTTGAATAATATGACACATATTCACAGAGATTATCCTGATTATACACTATTGTGGAATGCATGCATAATACATAACCTCCTCTACGTTGATCATCAATTTATAGAAGCAGAAACAATAACATGTGCACATAGAAGCATCAATCACACATATCAACACAGTATTACCTGGGAAAGAAAGCTTGAAAACGCCAATATCATGTATATTATAGTTGATTTGAAACATGTAACCAATACATGTTACAATACTTCTTCACAAGATATCCAACAACTATTCTCCACCTGTTACACACACATAAAGCTCAGATTGATCTTCCAGAAATCTCCTCCGCTGCTTGCCTGCCTCCACTGCGCAATCCTGCAAGAGAATGAATGAATCCAAACTCGTTCCAAGTTCTATTTACCTTGGAAAATCACTCACACTAGAAATCACGTGAGCACAGGCTATATCATTGGGCATCTATTGTGCAATTCTCATGGGCATACTCAATCCATTGATTGTGTAAGAACTCATGCACAACTGATAGTCACAACTCACCCTTTCACTTACCTCTAACGCTTGTCTCCATTGAATTGTCCATGCACTGAGTTAACTGAAGTATTCTTCAATTGCATTATGAGTTGATTATTAGTGAATTAATTAATAACTAATTCACACAACTCATCACTTAGCCTATTGGCCAATTAGACTAAATAAAACTAGTTCAACTAAGTCAAACTGAACACAACTCCATTAACCGCTCATCTAACTCCACAGAACTCAACCACTTGAGTTCTAACTGAAGTCCTTCATGCAATAGCTCAGTCAACCCATAGGTAACCACGTGATTCCTTCAGGAAGTTGCATGTGCCACATCTATAGTTCCAATTGAAGTGCTCCAAGAGAATAAGATAAAGTTTAGAGTCCAAATATTACTAAGGGCTAATAATACTTGACTGTTTCTATTTTTACCTGACAGTCTAAAAATAGACTCTGATCACACCACTGTGATCCAAAAAATAGAAGTCCATCTATTTTTCCCAACACGACCAATCATCCATAAACAACATCATGCAACTCATAGACCATGATCCATATGTCTAAAAATAGACATAGTCTAAAAATAGACTTTGCGCCAAAACTTGCCTGCGGGACCACTTAGTGAAGGCGACTCCTTTCCACTAAGCTCCATCATCTTGTTGCATTCTCAACAATCATTTCTTGTTGCACACTTTTCAACAGTTGCTATTTTGAAATAGGTCCATCAAGGCCTTCCACATTGTAAATGGAGTTTCCTTACCATGGAGATTCAAGACAATATGATCTCAAACTCCTTCTAAGATAATTCTTCTCACCTTTGCCACACACTTTCTCCACTATGGCAGATCTTTAGCATCAGATGTTGGAGGCTTAAGGATATCATGATCTATGAATTCCTTCAGCCCGTTGTCCTCCAACACTGCCTGCATCTTGTCCTTCCAAGCAATATAGTATGAACTACCCTTAATGCATATTTGAGTCTCAATCCGTAGAATGACATCCTGTTGGATTTGAAGGATGATACTGCAAATTCGGTTTCTCCTGCAAAAAAAACTCGTATTCTCCTCTTCTATATTGATTTCAGCTGTGATACCATGTATAATTTTCTTATAGATTCAATATGTAGATTGTGATATGCTAAAACAATTGACTTGAATCTACTCTACTCATCAGCGGAAACAAAAGTTGATCGATGAAATGACGAAGCATAAAAGGAAGAATTTCAATCACACATAACACAATACTTTTCTGGGGAAAGCCTCAGCTAAAAACCCCTGCTGCTTGTATATTTCATTAATCAGAAGATCTTAGAAGAAAATACAATGATTTTTCAACCCGAACAATCTCTGCACGAGTACAATCTATCTCACTGCTTCACAAACCATGTCAAACCAATACTTAGCCAATTTTCTACCTGCCAAGCTCCTATTTCTTTGTACAGTTTCCTAGGGAATTTGCCCATATTAAATTGAGAAATTCCTCATTCATAACTATACAATCCATCCATATGCCTTCCTCTAATTGCATGCACCATTAGTTTAATTTAGATGATTTTATAATTGATAATACATTGTCCCTAAACTCCAATCTCAATTGGGCCTTTCTCTTATTTGACATGCATGAGTTATTTATGAGTGAATTATCAGTTATCTGATTAATCACTGCATGTGAATTAAATCCAAATTAATTCACTTTACCTCTCACTAGTTCCTCCATCAATTAGAACTAATTTAACTAAATTTAACTCAGTTAAACTAAATTAAATAATTACAACTCAATAATAACTCAACCTGGGCCCCTAAAAATTAGGGATCACACTACATGACTCTAGATAGACTCCCAAATAAAATTTACTGAACCAACTAAGTCAAATTAACTTAGTTAATTCTTAAAAGTTGCTACGAGAATTATAATTACAATTTAATTCCTATTTTAATTCGAGGACAAATTAAATTAGGATTTTTCTTGTTGCATTTTCTCAACATTGCTTTATAAATCAAGGGATGCCTCAAGGACCTCGGCCATACCAACATGGCATGCAAAGTGTATCTTACTCTTATTACCATCCCAACCAGAATGCACCCTTACCACCCTGGTACTCTTCCCCTCATCCATCATGGTCCACACCTCCTTCTTGGCCTTATGCTCCTCAATATCTCCTCAACCTATCAATCAACCATTTCATCCCTATGCTCCCCAACCTCCTCAATGGAACAACCCATCACAAGGGTGGAGGCCTCAACTCAACCAAGCTCCTGCTCTACTACCTCCACCTCAGCCTCAACCATAACTCACTCATCCTGCTCCACCCAAGCAACCTCAGATGCCTACTCAACCCAATCCGAACCCGAATAACAAGCAAGCACAATAGATCTACAATGGAGAGACATCTTACCCTACCTATGTTGTGGAGATCCAAGAGATCAACCTTAGGTCTAGAAGAGTGCTTCCAAATAACCATCCACCGTCTCCACTTGAAGAACTTGAAGAGGAAAAGGAAGAGGGTAACCCTCAAGTAAATCCACCTCCTTTTCCTAAGAGATTGATCTACCATAGCTAGCACACCCCGGGAAGAGATTGAGCTTCAAGGAGAATTTAAGAATTTGTGTTAAAATACCCTTCTCTGGGCTATTAAGGATGTTCGCGTCTATAATAAGCTTATCAAGGAGAAATTTTTCAAACACCCTGGGAAAAGAAAAAGAGACACCCCCACCATCAATTTTATTGGTCAATTATATGATTTGATGTTGGGGAGAGTGATTTGTCCAAAATATTTAGACCATGGGAGTCCAGTAGTATATGTGCACATTGATGGCATCATTGTCCCTCATACCCCGATTGATCTTGGGGCTACCATCAATGTGATGACTAAAGACACCATGCTAAAGCTAAACCTCCAAGGAGCATTGAGGAAGACCACTACAGTGTTGCAATTTGCAAATAGATCTACAGTAGCTCTTGAGCGAGTTGTTGAGGATGTCATGGTCTCCATTAACTCTTGGGAGTATCCTACTAACTTCTTGGTTCTCCATCCTAAAACCACGTTCAATGGTTATCCTCTCATCTTGGGAAGGCCATGGTTAGCCATTGTTGATGCTTACATTAGTTGCAAGGATGGGAACATAACCATTAAGAATGGACATTTGTCTAAACAATTGGTATCATATCCTCCTTCTTAGCCATCCATTGAGCATGAATTTCCCTTGTGGGTAGAAGAGGAGGAGGAAGATGAACTGTATCATATAACGTCCTACCCAATTTGTACCCTAGATGTTGTTATAGGAGGTGGCCAACCTGATGAAGATGACCTCATTGACCAGATCCTTCATAACCAACCCCCCAATACCATCCCTCTTGATGAGTTAGTGAAAGAATCTGAGAGTAATCTTTGGAATGAATTATGCTTAGTTGACCCAAGTCTTTCCCATGTCAAAATTGTAGAATTTGGCCCATCTAGAACCTTGAAGATTAACCCCTCTCTCTCGGCCAACTAGGAAGAGCAATTGTGCAAGATGTTGAGAGAACACTTAGATGCCTTTGCTTGGAACTATAAAGAAATGAAGGGGGTGCATCCCTCGGTTTGTACTCATCACATCTACATCAAGGATGGATGAAAACCTATGCACAAACCTCAGAGGAGAATAAACCCAACCCTCAAGACATAGTAAAGGAAGAGTTACAAAAGTTGTTGGATGTAGGGTTCATATACCCCATCTTCGATAGTCAGTGGATGTCCCCTCTAGTCTTAGTCCTAAATAATAATGGGAAGTGGAGGATATGTGTGGATTAGAGAGAATTGAACAAGGCCACAAAGAAACACCATTTCCCTTTTCCTTTCATTGATCAAATTTTATATGGTCTTGTAGGGAAGAAGTTCTTCTCTTTCCTAGATGGATTAAGTGGTTACAATCAGATCTAGATCAACCCTGAGGATCAAGACAAAACTACATTCACATGTCCTTAGGGTACCTTTTCTTATAGGGTCCTCCCATTTGGTCTATGCAATTCCCTTGCCACTTTGCAAAGGGAAGTTATGAGCATCTTGTTGAGCTTATCCATGTCTCTATGGAGATCTACATTGATGATTTCACTTCATATGGGTGTGACTTCCGAGAGGCTCTCTATAATCTGCGTAAAGTCCTGAGCAAGTGCATTGAAATGAACCTCTAGTTGAGTCCTAAGAAATGTGAATTCTTAATGAATGCAGGGATTTTCCTTGGCCATTCAATATCTTAGGAAGGGATACAAGTGGACCCAAACAAGATTGTCATCATAAAAAGTGTCCCTGCTCATCAAAAGTAGAGGCATGTTAGGAGTTTCTTGGTCTTAGCTAGTTGTTATAGGAGGTTTATCAAGGATTTCAGCAAAGTGGCTTCACCGCTATTTGGAGTGTTGGCAAAGGACTCATAATTATGTTGGACAAGTAGCTGCCAAGAGGCCCTTAAGATATTAAAAGAGAAATTGAGCACTATACCCATACTTAGGGGCCCCAATTGGACCTTGCCTTTCCATATCCATACTGATGCATCAAACGAAGCTATGGGGGCAGACTTGGGGAAAATAGATGATAAGTTACCCTACGACATTTATTTCATTGGTAAAAATATGTCTAAGGCTTAATTGAACTACACTGTCACTATAAAAGAGCTCTTATATGTTGTACACTCCTTAAACAAAATTAGGCACTACATCACTGCATACCAAACTTTTATGCATACTAATCATGCAATTATTAAATATTTGATGAATAAGTCTGATGTGAATGCTATAATCATTAGATGGTTGTTATTGTCACAATAATTTGATTTGACTATCATGGACAAGCCAGGAAAATAAAACGTCGTTGCATATTTTTTGTCTACACTTACTTTGCCTCCAGGTGATGAAGGGATGGTCGATAATCAGCTTCTAGATGAGCGCCTATTTTTTATCTCAATTCTCTCTCCCTGGTTTGCTAGCATAGCCAACTACCTAGTTGCTGGGAGATTTCCTCCAAATCTGTCATCCAGGCAAAAGAGCAGAATTGTAAGGAAAAGTGCCCCTTTCACTTGGATTGGGGGCAATATTTTCAAGCTGGGACCAAATCAGATTTAAAGGAGATGTGTCAGGAAAGAAGAAGTATTTAACATCCTCTCATCCTGTTATGATGGGCCCTATGGGGGTCATTTTATTGTCAAGAGAACAACTTTCAAAGCTTTACAAGCTAGCTACTATTGGCCCACTCTCCATCAAGATGAAAGAAGGTATACTAGCAGATGCGATTAGTGCCAGAGGATGGGGAAACCCACACCCAGGGATGAAACGCCTCTACAACCTCAAGTGGCCTTAGATCCATTTGACAAGTGGGGCAGGGATTTCATTGGGTCAATTGATCCACCATCAGGGTAGAAAAAGTACATCATTGTGTGCACTGGTTACTTGACAAAGTGGGTTGAGACAAAGGCTGTCAAAGCAACAATAGAGGAGAAAGTGGCTGAGTTCTTAAGGGAAAATATTTTCTACAAATTTGGGTACCCAAGGGAGATAATAACTAATCAAGGGGCTCAATTTACATCACATCTGATTGAGAATTTCCTAAGGCGACATCATATCAAACATAGAACATCTACTACCTATCACCCTCAGGAAAATGGGCAAGTAGAGGTTACAAATAGGGCATTGGAGAGAATCCTCACCAAGGTTGTGAGCAACAACATGAGATATTGGGAAGATAGATTAGTGGAGGCCACTTGGGCCTATAACACAACTTGGAAGACAAATATTGGCTTCACTCCATATGATCTAGTTTCTGGGAAGAAAGCTCTGCTTTCTATTGAGTTTGAGTATAATACTTTGAGAATGGCAGCCCAATTGGACTTGGATGTCACCAAATCACAACAAGAGAGGTTGCTCCAATTGAAGGCTTGGATGAGTTCAGAATGCAATCCCTCCTCCACATTGAAGTTATACAATTGCAACGAAGGGCTGGCATGATAAGCATATAAAGGAAAAAAAAAATTCAAGAAGGGAATTGTGCATGATTATATGATTCTAGGTTAAAACATTTTAAAGGAAAATTGATGAAAAGATGGTTAGGCCCATACTCGATAGAAAAATTTCATGACAATGGAGTTGCTCAAATCAGGACCATTGATGAGGAAGGGATCCCCTTGCTTATCAATGGTTACAGGCTAAAGTTATATAGGAAACATATGTCTAAGGCATAATTCATTAGTAAAATCAACAAAGAATTCAATGTGATTGGGAGTGTCATAACTCCTAGTCCACAACACTCCTAGATTTTTTTGTTAAAAAGAAAGGAAAAAATAAGAAGGAAAAAGGCCTAGATGAAAACCTTTATGAGGCATCTAAGGCCAACTCTTGGGTTGAAAACCTTTCTGAGGCAGCCTAGGAGCAAAAAAAAGAAAAAGAAAAAAATAATAAAGATCCCTAGGTGAAAACCTCTCTTGAGGCACCTAGGGTAGGCATAAAGGTTAAAAACCTCCTCTGAGGTAGTATGTGTGTCTCAAGAAGAAGAAAAAAAGGATTTTTACCATGTTTGCTAACCTTTTTGTCATTTTGCAGGATTATATACAGTAGAAAATTCCATGGCTACAGGGCCAAAATTATCAATATTTCTTTCATTCTTTCATCCATACACTTCCTATCCATCATATCCACTCATGTTATCACCTCTCTCCACCATCCCATTAGCCTAAAACCCAAGTTTCACCCCCTCTCTGGATTGTTATAGGAAGGACCTGTAATTGCTATAGGAAGATGTTGTAGTGCTACAGGAGGGTTGTGAAAAGCTACAGGAGGGATATCTGAGGAAAAGAACATCCCAACAGGGACCCAATGACCTTGAAAATGATGAATAAGGTTCCCCCATCATGGTCCATCATCCATCTATCACTCATCCATCCCATTTCACAAAAATTCACTCACTATTCACTCACTTTGTCTTACCCCTATTGAAAATTTTAAAAATACATAGAAGCCATTTTTCTACAAGTCTACATTACTCCCTCATGGTCCTAGCATTGTCCTCGGGACTTGTTACAACTTCTCTCATCACCCCCATGCAGATTGAAGACCCTAGAGGAGAAGGAAAGGACTATAACAAGAAGAAAACCTCCTCCTGTAACATCATGTGCACACACCACATAAAGCATTGATCTTGTTTCTTCTCATCACTAGGGGGGTTATGGAGAATTATGAGACCACTCTAAAGCAGTCATATCACTCCTAGGAGGACTTTCCACCAGCAGTAGTAGCTTGAATATCAACAAGGTACCTGCACACACAGCAAACAAAGAAATCAAGTATCATGAGGAGAAATGAAGAAATACACAAGATATGAGCCAACAAGTCAACTCCCTTGATGCCAATGACATGGTCTAGCTTCAGTATGCAAATACCTGCAACAGTTTTAACATGAGGTAGCCACAGGTATGGAAAACTCTTACCTCCTCCCTATGTGTGAATAACGAAAATGTGTAAATGTCGAGAGGGGATGTTTTAATAAGTTGTAGGTGTCCAATTAACTTGGCCACCCTCGGCTAGTAAACTAAAAGTGATGGTAAGCACTCTTGCAACGCGGATATGTCACATAATCCAAGTTGGGATCACAAATAGTGGGTGGGGATTATGAGGAAAGGAGAAATACGTACTTAGAGTGGGGAGAACGATCCAAAAGAGGAAACCCCGTGTGACTGCTAGGTCACCACAACGCTCCAAGCCTAAACCAAAAATGGCATATTATGTACTTGGGCTCAGGTTTTTTTGCACAGTCGCTCATATAAAAAGTAGTTAGGAGAGGACAAACTCGAGGTGCCATCGAGGAGTTTTGAACCTTGTTCTGCAATTGCTATAGGAGGGAGCTACAAGCAAGCCTGAAACTACTATAGGAGGGTCGAGAGACTGCTACAAGAAGGTTTAGAAGGTGGAGGAAAGCCACAGAGGTTCAAATTCATCTTTGAATTACCACCTTCATCCCAGACTACTTGAAAAAAATTAAGTGTTGCCATCTCTTTCATCCATCCATCAGATTGCATGCAAATTTCACTTCAAATTCTATAGGCAGTGGCAGTCTAACTGTGAAATTGAAAGGTTTTCTCGAGTAGTAAAGTAATGGTAATGTAGGCAATTGTCATTAACAAGGAATTTTTAACTCACTATTGCCACTGAACTACACACTGAAGCTATAGAATAAGTATCTCTCCCTTACTTAATTAAAAACATAGAGAAGAGATGGGGGGAGGATTTAATATAAGGGAGCCCTCACATACCAAGAGAATCCACCTACACCCTCCTGTGGTAGAATTTTTTAGAAGACACCAGTGGCTAGGATTCTTCAAGTTGTTTAAAGGGTATGATGATGACCTTGCCTTTGAATTTGTCATGGCTATGAATTCAAAAATAGAGGACAATGCCACCAATGTGGTGAGGGGGTTCGTTATCTCTCTCAGCCCTAAAATAATTAGCAGAGTAACAACCCTACCTCTAGGAATCAAGTGGAGCAGAGAAGAAAAAGGCACCAGTGTCAGTGCTAATAATTTCTTCACTGCTAATGAAAAGCCTGTTGAGGACAAGAATGGAGTTAGGAGGGAAATCCTACCTTATCCCTGGGATGAGGGGGCCTACCATATTCTAAAATACATATCTTGTGAGGAAAAATGAGTGTGGTATATGCTTACCACTTTAGATTACTTCATGAACACGGGTTCCAGGAATAATTGCCTCTTGCTCAAAGACTTAGTGTGTCATACTTCCTCCTACAATTCATCAGGGACATGAGTCAAAAAGTGGGAGAGGGAAAACACCAACGCTTAGGCCACCATGGCCTCATTAAACTGATACTGGTGGATGCCTTAAGAAATTTGAGAATCCTTGTCCTTTGGTCCAAATTCATAGACATGGATAGAGAAACCTTCATTGAGACACATATCGTCACACTAGGTGAGGCCCCAACCTCTAGTGTTGGGGGAAGAGAGGGAAAAAAAGAGGAAGAAGAAGAAGGGGCAAGGACAAAAGAGGAAGAAGCAGTAGGGTCAGAAGAAAAGGAAAGAGAAATAGAAGCAGAAAGGACAATAGAAGAAGCAAAGATGAAAACAAAGGAGGAAGAAGAACGAGAGGCAGAGGTAGAAAGAGAACAAGATGAAAAATAAGAGGGGCATAAATAGGAAAAATCAAGTCTTGAGAAGACTACTGAGCCCAAAGAAACAAATATACCTCCAAAACAAACAAGTGAGTCTCCAGGAACCACTAAACAGGAGGTAGCTACAACTTTAGCTTCCTTAAGCACCCTAGTCAAATCTAAAAGGAAGAGACAAAGGCAAGCCCCCCTATATTTTAAGACTAGGAAAAGCACCCTGATCAAGCAAGGGAAGCCACAAACTCCCACAAAGGTCCCCATCACAATTGAGGAGTCCTCATGCAAGAAAGAGGATGTAGGGCCAACTGAAGGAAAAACGAAGAGGTCACCTCTCTAAAGCCCACGACAAATACTCTTATAGCATATGTAAGGAGGCCCACCACCAAATCAATCTCCTATAAACAACCCAAGACACCAACAATCCTTCAACATGAAGAAAAAGGGAAGCTACAGGAGGGGCATAACATGCTACGGGAGGAACAAAGTATGTTATAGGAGGAACAAAGTATGTTATTGGAGGGATGGAGGATGCTATAGGAGGGGCATAATGTGCTACTAGAGGGGCAGAATGTGACACAACAACTACATGAGGTATCAACCTCCCCAAAAACATTTGAAAAGGACTTCCCAGAACTCTAGGAGCCTAGTCCACAACCTAGCCTAAGCTCCTATTACAAATTCATTGAGGGAGCAAGGATTATTCCCCAAAAAATTGCAGTTCCACTTTTCTATGAGCTAGAAACAGAAAGAGGAAGAACCCATATGTGGATGCAAATTTCTAAGTCTAAGAAGGTAGAGGATGTGGGCCTCATGGAAGAAAAAGTCCTTGAAATGAGAAAATAATTAACTTAGTTGAGAACGAGGGCGTCCACAATGAAGGAGCAACTATAGGCAGAAAATATGTGGTTGAGAGAGAAGTTGCAGGAGAAAGAAACCCAACTTGCCACCATGGCAAGCCTCTCCATGGAGGCATTACAGTGCAGACATCCATCCAAGTCTTATGCACTCTTTCTCAAAGAGTAGTGGTTGCAATTCTAGATAAAAACCTTAGCACAACATGGATCTACACCCTTTCAGGATTACAAACAGTTCATTGAATTTTGCAACCAAGCTAGCATGGAGGACAAAGCAAAATTGGCTGATTTATACATATATAACCTCACTCTGACTAATATGAATTTTTGGGATCCCAATGCAAGATTAGGGGATACACAGTTGATGGTCTTAGCATCTTGGATGACTCATCAGGAGGAAAGAGCTGAGGAAGTGAAGAGAGTCATGGAAAAGGAGGAAAATGAACCATTATATATCAGGGCAAAGCTAGTAAGCCCAATGGTTATCATTATAAATCATAACATAATCTCCAATGATGTTGATTTATCACCTAAATACCTTGCCAACTAGGAACAAGCCATATTACATTTTGATGACACATTCAGGTTGTTGGAAACAGAAAGCTTGCAAGCCTGCTAGAGGAGATGGCATGCCTTACCCCATTGCCTCCAGATTAGAGAATATCACTCTCTTGAGAGGTTGAGGAATGCCTTGGAGAGGACACCCCTGTACAAGAGGATCATGCAAAGGTTAAAAGTTAAGTGGGTAGGACTCAAGCTCAATCAACCCTTGCTGCTAGGCCTACAGGAATGAAGAGATGAAGCAAACGAGCAGAAGGAGTGGGCAAAAATAGAAAAGAATGCATGTTTCTATCCACAGGAAGGCAAACCATTTGAGGAATCCTGGGATGTCAGGGAGGCCGCTGGGGCCATGAAAGAGAAGCACATAGATGATTGAGTTTCTCAGAGGATGAGAAACAATTTCAGTAGGGGGGGTGATGATGAGGCTCATCAATAGGTACATTATTTCGTGATACCATACTTCAGCTTGAGAACTATCTTTTTCTCCCATTTATTTACAATTTTTATTACATTATGCTTATTGAGAAGGGTAGAATATGGTTTTCTATGTCATGTGGCCTAATATGGTTTAATTGCAGGAAATTGAGCATTTTTTAGATAATTTCTATGCAAGGGCTCAAAGTATATAACATGGAGAGATTTTAGGAGGTCGTCCACCTCTTTAACTCCTTCAAATCAGCCCAAGATCACAACACTCTCTCCCTCATCAGCTCGAGGTCATTGGCAGCCAAGCAAGTGCAGTTAATGAGGAACAAGATCCACCATTCTTGAGTTATGGGAGACAAATATTCCTATTTTCTAGGGATCTGCTAGTAGCTACCCTCTTGTATAAATAAGCATGCAAAAGAGCTCATTAGGATTCAAGTTTTGTTTTCATCTAGGTAGTTATTGAGCTCAAGTAATTAGCACTACTATTTTTTTATTGTTATGTGATGTATTAGACATTGATGCAATGATAATGAGAAGTTGCTTATTGGTTCATCATTGAGTTAGTTCCAGAGGGATGAGGCTCTTGGGTTTGGGCACAACCCCAGTGGCTTAGGTCCCTCTCATGTATGTGTATCTCTTTTTAGTTCAGAGTGCTTATTGTTCTGTTTCATTTCATTAGAGAATAATCCATCAAAAATCTGTGATTGCAACCTCTACCTCATCTCTCCCATGGGAGCATGAATAAAAGGATTTACAACCACAGTCCAAAAATATTATGTTTATGATTTCTTGGAAGAAGATTGATGTTAGTTACCTTGTTTGCATGTGCTTGTTGTAGCTTAGGAGTTGATTTATTTATTAGCTCGGAATTTTGGCATAGATTAGATAACATCTAAACTCAACTCATCTTCTCCACTATTAGTTGTTTCATTTTGTCAATGATAAATGGGTATATGCATGTGATGATTGCAGGGCTGTTTAGATCTGCAGGCAAGGGCACCTTCACCACCTTCATCATTTCTTCACCTTCTCTTATGAATCCCAAATTGTGTCCTAAAATTTATGTTCATGAGATCATTTTCCTAAACCACCATGAGCGTCTCTCATAGTGAAAAACAGGCCTTCAAAAGGATCTGAGCTTGGATAGGGGCTTTGGCCACCCTTCATTCATTTACCTCAACCTCCATCCACCTTTCCATACCCTGAACCCATTATTTTCACCTCCTAAACCTTCTCGACAACCTTCCTGTAGCATTACAGGTCTTCCTATAGCAATACAGGGCACCTGCAGCAGCTTCCTATAGCAGCCTATTTCTTCACTAGTTTTGATCTTTGCTGTAATTTGGACTTAGATTAGAAGGATGTTGACCCCCAGCTATGACTCTTCTTAGAGCCTAGATTTCCCTCAGGCTGGAAAGGCAAGGTTCTAGGTCCACATCAAACCACGCTCAGCCTCGTAGCTAGCCTTACGAGGACAGGAGAGGGCTCTCTCCAGGTCAATCTCGGCAAAAGATAATTGATGAGGCTCAAGATGACTGAAAAAACAACTTATTTTAGGCTAGGTATGAAGTACAAGGGTTTGATTTTAGTTTTTGGGGTTTGTGTGTTGGAAAATGGGAGAGGCAAATGGGTCTGGGGATGAGACACAGTTTTTGCACAGTTCTGATTGGGGCAAGGAAGGCAATTGTTTTGATGCTTTAGAATGAATTAATGGATGGATTAGACCAGTGAGGAACCAAGGAGGGAAAGAGGGTCTCAAGAGTCCTCCTCAAACAGATGAAAACATTGAAAATTAAACAAACTTCAAAGCAGAGCACAGCAGTCCAGTGAATTCTACTTTAATCACTCAGTTGTTTAATCTCAGAAGCAAGGAGAAGGGAAAATGATACACATAAACATCAATGAACTTACAAGTACATATAGAAACACACCATCAAAACACAGAGCCACATGGATCCCAACAAGTGCTGCAAAACCCTGGTCTTTCCTTTGCCAAAAATGCAAAGATAAGAATGTACAATGATGTGCCAAGCAATCCCAAGTGTCCAACCATGAAAATGACTTAGAAATTACATAATATAGACAAGCCAAACCCATTCCCTTACCTCTAGGGGTCGAGCTCATCATTCTAGGAGTTGTGTCAACCAATTCTAAACAAAGCACTGAGATCTAGGCAATCAAACAACTTGCCTCTATAAGGTAGGAAACTGATTCATTCATTAAATTTTCACTTTTTAGTAAATGAATCCTCTAGAACAAGTAAAAATATGCCAATATTACGTCATGATCCTCCAATTACATCTATATAGGTCAAAAATTACATCACAAAGCAAAACTAGTCAAAACTGGCCGAATTTCTGAGTTGGAACGTGAAAAATTTGGCAAAAATCCTCTATGCGCTGCGCCAAATCTTCTATGCGTCGCGCCACTTTGGATCTGAATTTGAGGCACTTTCCGAAGTCCAAATTGAGCCCAGGATATCTTGTTGGAAAGCCCTACCTGTCTACTTTCCAACCCAAGTGAAATTTTTCAATTTGGTATCCATTTACCCCTCCAAAACTTCAATCTCCCAGGACTGCTTCCTGTGTGTCAAAATAGGGGCAGTGAGGTGATTTTTTGAGTGTTTTTGGCCTCTTGGGGACTCAAAACTTGCCCACACTTCTTGGCCATGCACCAGAAGTCATGATTTTTCATGCCAAATCCAAAAATATTAATTTTTTTCAATTTGGAGCCCTCTAGCAAAAGCGAGCGCCACGTGGCGCAGCGCATAGGGAGGCAAAACCTGTTTTTCAGTGCAAAATTTTTTCAAAAATGCAAAAATTGCTCCAAATTTCTCGAAATTTGGGTTGGACCTTCTCTATCAAGAGCTATGATGGGCCAAATATGCCTCGGCCAATATCTGGAGTCGATGATGCTCTTTTTTCCTCTTTTGCCTTTTTGATGCCTTCCTTTGTTTTGCCTTTAAATTTCTTATTCGTGCCTTGCAAACCTTGTTCCGCGCCATGTAGTGGAAAGCCATGTGTCTCAGCAATGCTTTGTCTCTATTGGCCTTGTCCAGTAGTCTCTTCAAGTGGATGTTGACTCTCTTGAGCCAAGACTCCCGATCATGCTAATGTGTGAGGTTTCTTGATGAGATTTATGGTGATTTTAATTTTCTACCACCAAGGGTAAGAATGTATGAGGGACTGTGGAGAGAGAGGGTAAGAGGGGTCTTAGAATGTTTGCTGACTAGAATTTGGGGAATAGAAGAGTTTTAGGGATAGTTTTTTAGATTTTAGGATAACAATTAGGGTTTAGGGATGTGTAGCTAGGGTTTGGGATAGTGGGAGTTAGGAATATGGGGTTAGTGAATTTAGGGATATGGGAATTAGGGATATGGGGATGAAACTAGAAAATGAATGTGGGAAACAAAGAGTGTGGGAGTGAGGGAATGGAATTTGGCAACAAAAACACAAACTACAAACCCTAAGCACTTGTTTGTGAGCACAAATTGCAAGGTATTAGGGTTTGAATTTTCTTTTACACAACCACCATAAATTGTATGAAAAACTCCTTCACTAGCAAGGAAGAGGGTTTAAATTACTTGCACACTAGAAGAGTTGAGTGATTTTGGAAATTTGAGGGAGATTTTTTTATAGAAATCATGTTTTTTAGCCCAATGCACCGCGCCATCTCTATGCGTCGTGCCAGTGTATTTTTTGCACTGTGGAGGGCAGCCCAATGTGCCGCGCCATCTCTATGCATAGTGCCTTTTTGAAGGAGCCTTTTGGAGGCCTTCCCGGTGTCCAAATTGGGTTTAGGATAGCTTGTTGGAAAGTTATTTGAGTCTACTTTCGAACCCAACTGAAATTTGTCAATTTGGAGTTCATTTGCCCTATCAAAAATCAAATCTCCCAAGACTGGTCAAAATGTGCCAAATGAGGCTGCCTCAAGGCAGAGTGCTGTTGCAGTCAACTTTTGAAAGTGTTCCTCAACTCCCAATTGAGCTCATGATAGCTCATTGGAAAGATCTTTGTCTCAAGTTATCATTTGACTCATCAAGAAAGTCATTTGGCCACCCAAGATAGGAGAAATCTTGATTTTCCCAAGGTCACTTCAGAGGTGGATTCAATTCTCCTAACACAACGGTATTTTTGACATTTCTATAAAACCATGACACCTGTATAAAAAGTGAAGGAGGTTTTTATTCCTTGGACTATTCCAGACAAAAACCTCTCTTAGTTTTCCCAAATTTATCTTTTATTGCTCAGAAACATCATTTGAGTGAAACCTATCCCGATGTGTGGAACAAGGGATTTGTCGAAATGAATCGAAATGAAGGGGATAAGGGGCTTCTAAATTATTGAGAAAATTTTGGGAGGTGGGGAGGGATGTTATGAAGTAGGGGAAAGTTGAATTTCAGAGATTTAGTGAGAGGAAGGGGTCCAAAAGGGCAAAACACAGGCCTAGCCTAGAAAATTTCCAAGTTGTAGCAAGAAACTAGGGTTTGTGCGAAAATGATGAATTTGGGGCATTTTAGTGATGGGAAGTGTTTAATAAGGTACATTATGGATAGGGAAAGGTATATGAACATCAGGATACAAGTTTTACTGATGATTTGACCATCCAAGAGAAATTACCTCCAAAACCCTAGGAGAGGGAAATGAACCTTACCTAGGCACAACTAAAGCATGAACAAGGTGTAAAATGACCCATTGGAACCTGACACGATGATAAAAACCCTTTGAATGATGGTACACTCAGCTGAATGGTGACATGGACCGACATTTGGACAACTTTGAAAAGAGTGAAAACAAACCCTAGACCTAATACCTAGTGACCAAATTTTGCTTGAAAACTCACTGAAATGACAAAATTTGACCTTGACACCTAAAAATCACTTTGTAAGAGCAAGTTTGATCACTGGAGGAAGGCTACAAAGACTGACACTAACAACTCTGTGATCAAGGGCAGCTCCTAGGCCACTCCAAACCCTGCTTTTCCTTCAGTGCAAAGAAAAATAGCGTTAATTCCCTTATCACAGATTTGGCACAAATATAACATTAATTGATATGCAAGTGTGAGCTAGATAGATGATACATAGAATCTTGAGATATGAGTTGGTAGGTTAGCTTCTTTTCTGAAACTAGATTTGATACCTAGATGGATGGTTATGAGATAATGTAGTTTCCTTTTTGCAAGTAGTGTAGCTCTTGTCTTTTCATGAATTGATTCAATAGATTTTTTAAGTTGAAGTTAATAGCATGTCGCTTTTCATCGTTAGAGGTAGCTTCTAAATTCCACCTTCATTAGCTAGTTCTCATTCTAATTCAGTGGGAGGAATGGTCTTGGAGCACTATTGATCAAATGTTCTATTTGAGGGTGGCATGAGTGGAATCCCATCTACAGTGCATATAGCACTATCACCTCGAAGTTTGAATGAACCCCGGGTTAATAAATAGAGTTGAAGAGCCCTTGGGAGTTGTAACACTCTTGGTGCAATACGAGGGCTCACCAAACACAATAGTTGCATTGTCATCTATTAGGTTATATATTCATTGTACATTTATTTGCTAATCAAAACATGATGAGATCCATATTGTAACACCCTCCTCCCACATCTATCCAAGTAACCATGCCAACTGGGGTAAACATGCGACGAGAGGCTACTATGAATGGATTTGACCTCCTATGTGACCTCAAGGAAGTGGAATCGATGAAAACATAACACAGACATTCAATATCAGCCTTAGGACCCTCAAGAACCAATCCAACACTTCAGACAGCTTGCCCTTGGGTCCTACTGAAGTTTTGACCAACTTAAGACTCATTCACTCCCATGCAATGGGCATGACAACGTCCAGAAACCCAGAGTCGCTCTCACAGGCTTGCTTGCCAGCGTCCAAAGACTCATTTTGCTAGTTTTGTACCATCATCCTCGAGGTTTGAGCCACTTTTCAGGCCCAGAGCCTAGGTCACTGCCCAAAATGGAATGATAACTTAGGAGCAGTATAAGAACAAGGAAACAATGATGCAAAAGCAATAAGTTAAACAAGACCTTAATCAGACCCCTACTAGCCATGACAAGCATTTCATCAAACATGTCGCAAGCATGTAATCTACAAGTGTAACCAACAGAATTAAACATAGGGATCTTGTACTTATTTGAGAATCGCTAAGAACCATTGTTCCCTCATGTCATTTGCTACATTACCATCTATTAGACCATAGATACATTATCCATTCATTTACAAGTAAAAACATGTTGACAGCCATACATAGTTGTTGTCATAAAACACACATATAACCAACATAATAATAACAGAAATACTCATGAAAGTACAACCATATAGACCACATATAATCCATCATAATGCTCATAGAAATACAAGGAGAAAAAACGTTTCATTAATGATGAAAAAACCAACTCGAGATGGGACTTCCATGTTCCACCCAACCATAGAATGACTGAGCCAAATCTCTCTCCAACCATTCACCCCCGTGCCATATTCCAAGAATGAATGTGGGACCCAACCAAAAGAACCAACCAGGGCATACCGAGGCTAAACCACCTCACCCTCATCAATAGAATCTAGGCTTTACCATAATCCATCCTGGATCATTAGGCCAACACAATGAACATATCATAATAGGGTTAACTGTGATCTCCACCTGATCACTCGTTCAAACAAGCATGGATGCCACCAGAGTTCTCCATCTACACCATGAGGAATTTTCTTGTCTCCTAGTCTCCCAGGATTTCCGGCAATCCAAACCCAGACCACTAGGCCCTAAACCGAGACCCACTCTCCAGGCTTTACCGCATATCCCAAACTCGAGATTACTAGACCCAACGAAGAGAAAACCACCTCTTCACTTTACCGTGTATCCTGCCATTCATCGACAAGGATTCTTAGGCCCACCGAGGCAACACAATCATGGTTTTACCGCAACCCACAATCTAGCTCAGGGGTCATTAGGCCAGTGGATTTACTGTGATCCATAGTTCGGTTCAGGGACCACTAGGCCATGTGCTCTATCATTAGAAGATCCACCCCACTCAGCTTCGAATCCATCCAGCAATCCAGCTCAACCAAAACATGAGAACCCCATCACATCATGACTATCCAAAAATGGCAAGGCTAGGCTAAAAACATTGTTACACCTGGAAAAACCCATGCCACAACAACAAAGAAACACATGCAATACCATGCATGCCAAATATAGCAAGGAAAATTTACATGCAAATCGATACCTGCAATGAATCCTGTTGTAGCTGCTTGATCCTGCCTTTCCTTGCTTGATCTTTGCTTCCTCTTGCCTTCTTTGCCTTTCTTGATCCAATGTAAAAATTGTTCCAAGAAAACTCTAAGTGTCTAAGAGCGAGAGAGAGAGAGAGAAAGAATAATGAGAGAGCTCCAAAAGTCAACTGACAAAAGTTTACCAACTAATCCTCATAAGCCTTTTTATGAATTAGGCCTCTGTTTTTTTTTCATTTTCCATTATTTTCCTTCAATTTCCTCCTCACATGCAATGTGTGACCTTTCACCTCCCTTTTCTCCTAATTTCCATTATTTTCGTAAATAAATGTGCCAAAAATTCTATTTTGCCTTTCCAAAGGCTTAGTCGTTGCCTTTGCCAATTTCCTTAGCCATGATAAACCAAATGAACACCCCCTAGGATGTCTTGCCCAACATTCAGCTTGGAATAAATGTCTCATCAACCGTGGTTATTATTTTTAAATTTTATTACATGGAATTTTCACCAAGGTTGTTACACATACATCAAGTTTCTCATAAAACATGCTCATAACTAGCATATAACCAACATAAATAACAAGGATATAACAACCATAAAACCACATACGAACAAGTACATTTACATATGAAATACTAAGGAGAAGGAGCTCTTATTAATGAATGCATAAGCCAACCAAGTTTGGGACTTCCACGAACCACCTAACAATAGATTGGGTTGAACCAAAACCAACCAGGGCTTCCTCAAGCTTTATCGTATATCCCACCAAGAGATTCCTAGGCCCAAACCCTCATCAATACAACCAAGCTTTACCGCAATCCCCACCATTCAATAGGGCCTAAACAAGCATGGATGCCTCCAAATCTCTCCACCTAAACATGAGAAATTTATCTGTCTCATCCTCTCGACTTTACTGTGTATCCCGCCATTATCGGTCAAGGGATTCCTAGGCCTATGAGCTCTCCACCCTTTGGGCTTTACCATGTATCCTGTTATCACCAATTAAGGGATTCCTAGGCCCAATCAAGGGTATTCACCTTTGAGGTTCATTGTGTATCCCACCACTCATATGTCGAGGATTCCTAGACCCCATCAAGGTGTTCACAACCAAGGTTTACCATGTATCCTATCCTAGATTCCTAGGCCTTGTGAATAATCTTGAGACCATCCCACTCAACTTCGAGTCCTTTCGACCATCGAGCTCAACCAAATACAAGAGAACCGACCACACCATGATTATTCGGAAATGACAAGGCAAGGTTGAAGAACACTGTCACACTTTGCAAAACGATGCCAATGACAACAAGAGAACCAAGAACACACATGCATGTACTATGCATGCCACATCCAGTAAGGAAATCACACATGCAAATCGATACCTGCAAGTAATCTCTTTGTAGCTGCTTGATCATGCTTGATCCTACTCTTCCTTGCTTCATTTTTGCTCCCCTTTGCCTTATTGTGCTTCCTTAGCTTTTCTTGATCCAATGCTAGAGTGCTCCAAGAATGCTCTAAGTGTCCAAGAGTGAGAAAGAGAGAGAGAGTAGAGAAAGATAGCTCCAAAACTGAACTGACAAAAAGTTACCAACTGATTTTTAGAAGTCTTTTTATTAATAAGGCCTCTATTTTCTTCATTTTCCTCCTCACATGTAACTTGTGACCTTTCACCTTCCTTTTCTCCTAATTTCCATTATTTTCATAAATAAAATGCCAATTAATGTCACTTTGCCTTTCCAAAGCCTTTGCTATTGCCTTTGCCAATTTCCATATCCATTAATTAATCACAAGTGATCTCCATCACAATGGTTTTGCCCAACATTTAGCTTGAATATGTGTCCCATGACCTTGGTTATTATTTTCCTTTATTAACTTTATTAACTTTATTACATGGATTTTTAACGAGGGTTGTTACAATCTATTAAAATTGAGTGATGATTTTGGATTATTACATCCATTCCAAAAGCTTTATAGTATAATTGAAATATTTCCTAGGATTTCCTTCCTCTTTTACAAAACCATCTGAGAAAATAAGTATATCATTGAAAAAAAGTAGGTGAGTGAGAGTCTTATTGTCCCCTACCATAATACCTTGTATCCTCCTTTCTCTTTTGGCTAGCAAGATATATTTTCTTAAGCCTTTACAACTATTAGGAACAAATAAGGGGATAAAAGGAAACCTTACACAACCATTTCAAAGGCTTGAAGAAGGGAGAAGTAAACCCATTTATTATAACTGCAAATGTGAAAGAAGACACACAACCCATGATCTAAATGATCCCATAGTTTCTAAAGCCAACATGAATAAACAATAGTCTTAGGTAAAGCTAGAAAGTTATATCATAAGCTTTTGATAAATCTAATTTTATAACCATAAAAGACATATTCTTTATTTTTCTAGTATTCAAGCCCTCGCATGAAGCCCTAATGGCTTTGTGAATTTGTCTTCCTCTAAGAAGCCAAATTGTTTAGGGGAACTCACACTAGAGTGTATCCTTCTAAGTCTTATTAGAACCACTTTGAGATAATCTTATATACATAGTTGCATATTAGCCTAGACTCATCATAATATTATGGCTTATTAACTTTTGGGATAAGAGGAATAAATGTTGTATTAGATGAACCTAGAGCCTTACCATTTTGTCTTACTTCCTCAACAATCTTCAAAAATCATCACCAAGGACCTTAAAGAAACTTAGATAAAATTCTATAGTACACCCATTAGGTCCTATATTTTTATCTTTTTGGAATGAAGACAACACAATCAATAATCCATCCTTTGATACTTCCTCATAGAGTCTCAGGTTGTCTTCCTATATCACCACTCGGGGAAAATAAGAAGATATCTTAAAAAATTATGCTATATTAGTACCTTAAGGCTCCTTATAAATATATTCGAGATTTTTAAAACTTGGATTAGTTAATCCCTTGATGCCTCTTACTATCTCACCTTCCTCATTCTTCATATAGCAAATAGAGTTTATGCTCTCCCTATAGTTAGAATAATGATGAAATAATTTGGTGTTCTTGTCACCTAGTTTAGTCCATATGGCTCGCCTATTTACCCTCCACTTTTCCTCTCTATTCAACAACACATTCTTCTTTCTCACTTCTAATTCCATTAGTCCACTCAAACCCCTTTCACTTAAAAAATTGAAAATTATTGCATAAAAGAATTCTTAAATTCCACTGGCCTCCTTTAGGAGTCCATCTCTTTTTTTATGTCTCTCTACGACCCATGCTAACACCTTCTCTTTGACAATTTTAATGGCATCAAAAACTATTCACTTGTTGAAGCCCTAGAACTACTATCATAACGAAGAACCTTTAACTAGTGTTTGAAACTCTTCTTCATATAACCACCTTGAATTAAACTTAAAGAGGATAGATGGTTTGGGATACTATTATTTCATTTGAATGGAGAATATGATTATGATCCAAGATGCCACATACTTTGAACCAAGACTAATACTTGTACACTGAATGAAGAAGTGTATATGAAACTAGAAATATGTTGAGGTACTTTGAAACCCCACCTTGTCTAGAATTATTGTTTCTCCACATGGGCCTGAGGTAAATATGAGCCATGTCCAACAACCCATCAAATTTAATTTGATAGATGAAGAAGGCAGCCAACTTATCAACCCTAGTAGAGTTCCCACGAGTTGCCTCCTTGTACATTGTGAAATTCAGGCCTCCTCCTATGATCACCATTTCTTCCTTTAGACCTAAAGAAAGAACAATTTTTCCCAAAATGCCTATTTTTTTTGGTAAAAATCATACACATTTATCACAATGATAAGTTGGTTTATTCCTTGTTTGATGAATTCTATGCATAGACCTAAGGACATTGCAAAATAACTTATTATAAAAAGAATTGATCACCACCTAGTAATTAAACTCTATGAAAGTCCATCAAGTTCCAATGCCATTTCTTTAAGCTTTTCTTATGACTAGTAATCAACGCATCTTCACTACCCATTATATCCTAAAAAAAATAATATTTCGCTTCTCAAACTCAACTATCCTTAATAGGGCTATCCGTAATGTTTAGTGAGAGAATAATCACCTTAAACCACCCTTAAGGGGTTTCCCTAATAAAATCCCCTATGATCAAAAGCTTTTTACCTTGTTGTGCCTTAATAACTAGCTTCTCTTATGGAGAGTTTGCTTAATCAAGTGTGGCACCTAAATGAAGGGCTTATTTAAGCTCTTAATCAACCTCCTAATAACTCGATTAAGGGTTTAGAAAAACCATTTTTCTCACCCCACCATGCCAAAAAGTTCTACCTATCTTTATGGATTAACACTAATGAAGGAAATATTATTCTAATAAAGGAGTTTAATTCTAAATAATAAATAATCAAACTATTATTTAAAATAATATATCGAGTACTAACCTTATTTGGCTATATCAAGACTTTGATTTAACTCAAATGCATTAAAAAAAACTTTGAAAATTTAGTTTAAAACCTATTTGGTATAGAGTTCATCAAGCTTTGTTATTGCAAGGACCAAATAGAGTTCATCTAGCTTTGTTATTGCAAGGTCCTTATACCTTTCCATGGATTAAGACAATGACCAAAATCTAAACAGAGGAATAATATTTAACATGGGCTTGAAAAAAGTGTGGTTAAGTATGTTAGTTTAGATATCCTCCCATACAACCAAATTTTATTTTAGGTCTTAGATGATCATGAGACCAAATCTTATCGCATATCCCTAATTTTAACAATGAACACTGCAACATAAAAATCCCATCGAAAAAAGTTCTAATTCAAAAAATCAATTAATATTTTATAAAAGTAAAGATATTATTTTTCTAATTGATTGAAAAGAAGGATTTAAATATCTTAAATGTTGAAAACGTTTATTGTAACTTTACAACAAATCTCTCAACTTGTATGAACACGTACTATTTGGAAGCTTTTCATAGAAACAAAAATAGAATGACCAATCATTGGTGTGATAAAGATTATAATCACTTCAAATCCAAAAGGATTTATATAACAAGTCACTAAAAGATATTAATATAAATATTATAAAGTATTAATAACGAAAAAATACCCTGTGTAAATAAAAAGTAAACTTTTACACCTTTCTAATTTAAGCTCTAAATAATTTTAGAGGAAAATTCTAACTCTAAATTCTATAGAAAAAATACGAGCTTTATAACTGATTCAACTCTTTTACATTTAAAAATTTATGAATTTCTTAATATTTCCAACAACTTTCAAACCCTACCTACTATGACCCAAGATGTTGTTATTTTAGATGACATTGAGTTAGAGAGTGATTCAACTCTTTTACATTTAAAAATTTATGAATTCCTTAATATTTTCAACAACTTTCAAACCCTACCTACTATGACCCAAGATGTTGTTATTTTAGATGACATTGAGTTAGAGATTAATTACCTGGAAAGAAATAAAGCTAAGGACATTAAATATATCAAGTTGAGATTATAAAAATTAGAAGCTTTATACTCATTTCTCATATTATAGATTTTTCAATTTAGTAGTTAAATAAGGTTTTCTTAAATATTTAACTAAAAACTTCATTGTTAACTGAAAGTTTTAGTGTTCTTTTTTTTTCCAAAAGGTGGGAAAATCTATCATAACTCAGTTTTGTCAAACCAACAGTGAGGACAACCATCTCTAGTTGCTAACTGCGAATGTTGGTTTGACACATCACCGTTATTCAAGGAAAAACCACGCCACCTGAAATAACCCGCTAGTGGTCTGTAAGGGGGCAGGCTTTCACTCCTGCCAGATGCCTCTGGGTCTTGGGCCGTTAACTTGTTTCCTTACGTCTAAGGAAGACAAGCTCTTAGCCAAGCAGAAATAGTTTTAGGGCATACTCCAGGCCAAAAATCTCATTGTTTTTATTTTTAAAAGTGATGTAAAAAAATAAACTTTTTATTAGCTTATTTAATCCTGATTGTATGGAATTATTCTTGAAAATAAGATTAGTTATGGTTAGAAAATCATGAAAAGCAACGAAAGAGGAAGTTGGGTTTATAACTCACATTCAACTATGGTCCACTTACTTCAAGATAATAAATTTAACCTATTTTGTTGCATCTTTATCTTAAAAAATATTTTGATATAGTCCTAGAAAAAACTTTAAAAGATATTAGAGTATCTAAAGTCCCCTTTCGAGTTGAGAGTGGCATTGATAAAGTTGTGTGAGATAGTAATTTTTAAGTTTGGGAATAATGAGGATTGGGTATAAGAAACTAATTGTAATATGGAGGATAAACAATGTTGTTTTCTCTTTCTTTTTTTTTTATAATTTATATTGATAAGTTAGAGCTATGGTTAGAAGAAGTAGGGTGCACTAGCATTACCTTAGTAGGGATAATTATCGCTCTTTTCTACATTGAAGATATTTTATTTTGGAAAATAGCCTCCATGATCTTGGGAGATAATTAAGAATTCTCAAATATTTAAGTTTTAGCATTGTTATATCAGTAAATATTGATAAGGCTAAGGTTATAGTCATTAAGTCCAAGAAAATCACTTATTCAAATTTTACTTATGAAAAGAATGGCTTCATAGAAGTTAATGCATATAAATATCTTGGAGTGAACTAGTGTCATAAATTCAATTGGAATTACATTATGGACAAATTGGTTAATGGAGGTTGGAATGCCTATTTTGGTCTTGAGGACAACTATAAATAAGTATATTTCTGAGTCTATGAGGAAAAGAAAGTCCTCTCTGATATAACCTTTGTTATTCCAATTATTTTTTTATGGGTACGAAATTAGGGTTGTAACATTTGTAGAGAAACATGGAAGAAAATTGAGCAAAACCAAAAACATTTTCATACTTTACAATCTTAAAACTAAGAGAAATGACCCAATTCCATTCTCCTCGTAGAGGGTTTGTATTCACCCATTGAGAGCAAAGGTATGACTAGGTACCTTGCAATATCCCAATTTTTATTGTGCATATGGTGGATCAAATTTGTTATAAATTTTAAATAATTACTTATATTGAAGGGAGTTGAACCATATGAGCTTAAATAAAATTACCATGTGTGTAAATGATGTAATTTTTTTTATATGGATTCATAGTGTAGTGCTTAAGGCCAAGGCCAGACTAGTGAATTATTCGACAAGTAATTACAATAATTATGATGATATACCATGTAGTATACCTTCCATGGTACACTGAAATATGTATATAACTATTGAAGGTTGGATGTGGAGAGCACGAGAGGGGCTATGAGTCCACTAGAGAGGAAAATAAAAGCTAGCCTAAGGGTAGGATAATTAATCCTAACTTTCCTAACTTCTACCTTTTTTTTATCATGTACTTTATTGAGACTTCAATCACTAATCATTGAATGAAGGCGGTGGTTGATGGAGAAGTCTACCTTCCATAGTTACAAAAACATGTGGTTTGAGTGCATCACGAGGAAGGAGCATAAGAGACTCTATCCTCACATAAATTCAAACCTCCTCTATTCTAGTGCACTCTTCCTTCATTCTAATTTGAATTAACTCATTCATATTCACAACTCATGATTTGTATTCATCCATTCTTAGTCGAATGGTTTCATGGTGTTTAAATGTTTCTAGGTTGCATGATGTGTGATGTAAAGTAAATATGTGCCAATATGTTGTTTACTATAGAGAATAATGGTGCATTGTTCATACAGAGCACACTACCTGGCCCTTCTATTTAAAAAAATAGTCTTTTAGGTTTCACGATGCACATTGTATAGGAAATACATACTAGTGTGCTATAGAACATGCTTGGCCTTATTGTTGTGTTTATTTTTTTATTTTTTATTTTATTGTTTTTTGTTTAATTATGTGCACTATGCAATAAATATATTGATTGAGGAAATTTTTCTATGCTATATTTTTATTAATAAAATTTGGTTGATAGAATATTTGGGAAAAAACTTGCGACATTAAGTAGGAGGAAATGTTTGAAACATAGAAATTAAGAGGGTCAAAAGGTGATGACATGAAGTTTTTCTTTAATTATTTATCAATAATGTTCTTCTTAATGATAATATTTAATATGTTTCAAACATTTGATTTAACACATGTTGTATATTTTGTAGGGACCAACATTAATTGAGAAAGTGTTGTCAATGATGTCAAAGTCTAGCCATTGATGTCAAGAAACAAAGTGATCGCTGATGAGATGTAGCCTATCCTTGAAGGCACTTTATCTAGAGGTAAAGTGTTAAAAATAAAATGCAAAGTGGTCAGTTGTATAGGCCTCTGCGAGACCTTTCCAACAATATACGTCACTTGGAAAAACTCCTAAGGTATAAGGAGTGACAATGGTTTGAAGTTTGGCAGGGTTCCAAGCTTCATGGTTCCACAAATTTCCAAATTGCGAAACCCCCCTCCCCGCATCTGTTAACTATCAGAAATGGGGGGGGCGCACAATTTATATGGACCATTGGATCAATTTCTCCCATGTATGATACTATTTTTCATGGTTATTTCTTTGCATGCATAAATTATGGACATAAAGTTGTAAGTTGTAGAACATATCTTAGAAATGGGAAAATAAGAAATTAGAGAAATACATTTTATGAGCCAAGTAACAAATTTTCCAAATTAAAGAGAAATATACCTAGGAATAACAATTTGTTTTCTCCTTTGGTTTACATTCTTAGATGTTAGAACTGCCATGATTATGGGCATAGGGTAGCTGATGAAAAATCAACAAATTTAGACCAACTCCTAAACAAGCAAGAACAAGAATAACACAAGGTATGGCAAGAGGAAAAAGGAAGAAAGTAGTGAAAATTTTGACATTGTGCTGTATGCACAAAATCAAGGCAACTATTGGTATGTAAACAATGAGTGTTCAAAGCATATGATAGGTGACAAAAATAAGTCTCTATAAGTAAAATAAGATAAAAAAGGCAATGTCACTTTTGGAAATGATGATCTAGGCAAAATTATGGGAAAATGCATAACAGATTTGTAAATGGAAAAGGGAAAGACAATAATGTGCTTTTTATGGAAGGACTCAAGCACGCTTGTTGGGTGTGATTCAAATGTATGATCAGGGATATGATGTCCTTTTCCACTCCAAATATTGTGAAATAAAGACATCAAACACAAGAGAAGTAGTGGCCAAAGATACAAGAACATACAACAATGTATACATCTTGAATGAAGACAATGAGAAATATTGTTTTGGAAAGTATGATGAAAGTTGGTTATGGCACAAACGGCTAGGACATCTCAACTTCGAAAATAAAGTTGTAAGGGACTTGCCAAAGATATCTAAACCATAAAACATGATTTGCAACTCATGCCATATTGGTAAGCAAGTTCAAGTTCCCTTTAAGAGCAAAGAAAAAGGCTTCTACCAAATCGTTACAACTAGTACACATGGACTTATGTGGTCATAGAAGAACTTAGACCCCTAGTGGTAAGCTATATATTATCTTGATTATTGATGATTACAATAGGCTTATTTGGGTGGCATTCTTAAGAGAAAATTCATAAGTATTTGAAAATTTTAAATCTTTAAAGCTAGGGATGAAAATGAAACTGACTGCAAAATAAAGTGTATAAGTTCTAATAGAGGTGGAGAGTTTACTTCTAATGATTTCGATTATTATTGTAAGGAGCATGACATAAATATATGATTCACCATTGTAGATACTCAAAAATAGAATGGTGCGGCTGAAAGGGACAATAGATCAATACAACAATTGGCAAGAACAATGGTGGATGAGAGAAATATACCAAAAAGGTTTTGGGTTGAAGCTATTCATACTATAGTTGTTATTTTGAATAAAGCTCACTTCAATCCAAATAGTGACAAGAATCCCTATGAAATATGGTATGGAAAGCCAACAACAATCAAGCACTTCAAAGTATTTTGAAGTAAGTGCTACGTTAAAAATAATGTTGAAAAGATCGATAAGTTTGGTGCTAGAGAAGATGAAGGTATATTTATTGGGTATTCATATAATAGCAAGGGTTATAGGTGTTATAATAAAAAATCAAGAAAAGTAGTGGACAACATTTATGTAATGGTGGATGAGTCTATTCCTCTCAAAGATAAGCAAAAACATACATCAGGACAAATGAGAAGGACAACAATGAAGATGATGATGAACATTATAAGGAAGAAGTCAATGAAGATGTAGAAATCCCCCATCTAAAAGATCCCTCAAAATATGTTCAAAAATATCATCCTTCTAATTATATTTTTGGTGATTTGGATCTAGGAGTCCAAACTAGAAGAAGAGTGATGAATTCCCCCAATGAAGTACATATTTCTATGTTGTCTATGATTGAACCAAAATATTGCTCTTAAGCAAGCCAAGATGAAAATTGGATAAAGGATATGAATTAAAAACTAGATTGAATTGGAAAAAATAGACTTGGGAATTGGTTCTAAGACCAATAGACAAAAAATTCATAGGATCTAAATGGGAGGCTTCAAGAATAAATTAAATGAGAATGGATAAGTGGTGAGGAATAAAGCCAGATTAGTATGCAAATGTTATGATAAGGTTAAAGGTTTAGATTTTGATGAAACTTTTTCTCCTATAGCCAGATTAGAGGCTATCCAAATGTTTTTGTTGGGTTGTGTTATATTCTTTCCACATAGTTAACAGGGGGTTTGAGGGGTACCCGTAACCCCACTTTATGGGGTCCGGGGCAGCGCCCCAGAAAATTTTCGTTTTGGACCCTATGTTAAGTTGGGCGGACCCACCTATGGT
>APFE030978197.1:3408-24025 GCA_000404065.3 Pinus taeda
ATCCCCTCTACGGATAGGGGCGATCCCTACTAGCCCAAAGGGGGTCTAGCAACAATCAAACAATGCTACACTGCAGGTTCCTAGTTGTAATTAACAAGTGGGTAAAAGAAACCTACTTGGATTCCAACGCTATGTTTGTCGAAGAGGTGATCCTCTCGCTCCTTCGCTCCAACCGATCACAGTCCTCCACTATCCTCGCGGATGGACACCTGCACAAGCAAAGAGAGAGCAAACACGGGCATAAAATCTACTAAAAACAACTATGTATCAGTCAGGAAGGATACAATTTACATTAATCATTCATAGGACAAATGGAAATAGAACCATAAGAGTAGTCATCTATCTTTATTAATCAGAAAGTAGAGTAAGGTACAACCGAAATCCTGACGTTGAGTCCTTCTCTAGAGGTTCCAGCCAGCATGTCTTCCAAGCATTCACCTTTGAAGCAAATCTCCCAAGTCAAAGAGGTCTTTCTCTCACATACAAGGCAACACTCATGACCTTCCTCAAGCTCAAAGCAATCCTCACACAACACTCCAAATGCCTACAAAGAGCAGCACTAATGCACTAAGAATTCCTCAATCAAAGTCTATATGTTCCAAACTAGCTGCTCATGGGCAATGGAGGAGGCTTATAAAGGAGAAGGAATCTCCATGAATAGGTAAAGGATGAGCTTTCCCCCAAGATAAGTGGATGGTCAGTTGAACAGACATGCCAGAGAAAGGATGGCGACCTCAACAATGCTAACAGCCAAGTCTGGAGGGATCTGGAAGGTTGGTTGTTAGAACAAATTCACCCAAACAGGATCAGTGCATCAGATACACTGGCCTTCGCCTGTCAGCGCGGTTATTTAATAAACAGACGCGATGATTCATTTAACTTAGGCAAAGAGGGTTTTTTAGCCATTTTGAGGATCATGAGCATAGGTGAACGTGGTTTCACAACACAGTAGGGAGACTGGCATGATGGTAGTGACATTTTACTGTGTAACATGTCTCCTCATAGTATATCTTGGCCAAATACTTATTCAGCGCTAACTACGAGAATTGTTCATGGTCAGCCAGATCCAAGTCTTCCATTTTGAGTGTAGGAATGCACCCTAAGAATGTGCCTTCAAATACCACCTTCTCCCACAACAACGGTGTAGAGATCATGAACTTAGAAGAATATGGGTCATTTGGTACCTCCACTTTTCCTTTCCATCGAGGGATATACTTCAAGACCGTAGTGATAGGCTCTTGCACATTATCTTCCAACCCTTCAACACCTTTGTGAAGATTTTCTTCGTCAAGATCCAGGAGCTCATGTCATTATCTTGACATGTCCATCTTCCCTTTCTACTAAATCTTAGTAGGGTTCTTCCTCAGTGACTACCTCACTGGAACAGACTGCAGTTTCTTCTTCTTCTCCTTAGCAAAAAGATGGTTTTGCGCTAGGTGACCTTCGTGCCATAGGTACATAGGGTGTAGCTTCCATAGTTGATGCAATTTCAGGGGCTACAACTTCAGTGGGAGTGACTTCAGAACATGCAACTTCTACAGGGTTAGTGGTTGTCATTCTCTCTAGGAAATCATCATGGAATGCTTTGAGCATGTTAGCTAACCCTAGATGTAAGAAAGGATCCTCCCAATTCTCTCATTTCATAAAATTAAGATAAGAGTTCTCATAAGAAATTTTCTGAAGGCAAAGTGTTCTACTGCAGGGCAACATGCCAGATTTATAGGCAATGTCAAATTCAAATCTGACCGTTCCCTCAAAAATTCTATCATAAATGCATCTTTGGAAGCCGATTTTCAAATATTTGTGCCATAAATGTTGCCTACCGACTCCTCCTAATGATAGTTTCACCATTCACTCAGCTATAGTTCACCCAACGACTATTTTTTTACCTTGCTACATGACACCAACCTTCATGGTGCGGCTCTTCTGGTGCTCTTTTTGCTTCCATCGCACAACTCCCTCACTTCGCTTTTCCACTTTTTGGGTTGTGCAGTTTACAGTCCCACACTTCCTTGTAGTTTCTTGGAGTACTAATACTATCCTGCCATCATATAGTCATTACGCAAGGGTAGCATCCCCTTTATACAACTTCAATTGACTTCCATTGAGTTTACCTAGAAATATTTCCCCATTCAACTTCGCAAACTGAACTTTGCCACCATCTGTAATTTCCTTGATGACATAGGGACATAGGCAATGCATTTGGAACTTTCCAGGAAACTTCATGAATTTTCTATCATAAATTAGGACTATAGCATATACCTTGAAGGTGTGCACCTTAATGTGTCGATTGTGCCAGGCCTTCTCACGCTCCTTTTGCACCTTTTGGTGAAATCCCGCTAGAAATCAATCTTCTTCTAATTTTAACAACTGTGTGAGGCATTCCTCCATAGTTTCACGATCCACCATAGCCGTCAATCTTGCAATCGCCAAACTCGACATAATATACTCCATGGGAATTATAGCCTCTATACCCTACACCAATCTGAACGAAGTTTGTCCTATCAACATTTTACATGTCATCCCATACGCCCATAGGGCCACAGGTATGCGTACAACCCAATAATTCCTCTGTGTGTTGTAGACTTTGGTCAACACGTTCTATGGGATTTTATTGAATTCTTCAACCGTACCTTTTCCCTGAGGATGATAGGGTGTACTCTTTTGATGATAGGCCTGAAATTATTCGAGGATCATGATAATAGTTTCATTTAGAAATGTGTACCACTATCACTCATCAGTATCTTAGGACACCCAAACCTTGTCAAGACATATTCAAGCAAGAACTTTGTAGTTATAACAACGCTACAGTCTTTCATCGGTTACGCTTCTACCCATCTTGTGAAGTATTCAGTCACCATAATAATATATCACGTGCTCATATTTTTCCTAGTTGGTTGTAGTAGACCCACAAAGTCGATCACCAATTTATCAAAGACTTTTAATGAAATATGAGGATTTAAAGGTAGTTCGTCCCTCCATGATGGATTTCTAGTCTGTTGACATGCATCCCATGCCCTACAAAATGCCTTAGAATCCTTATGCATCGTTGGAAACCATAACCCTACACGCAAAATATTCTTCACGATTTTTATGCCTACATATTGTCCTGCAACTACTCCTCCATGTGCTTCAACGAGGATTCTAGCTCAGTCAAACTCGGAACATATCAGTGTAGTATTTCATTAGTGCCCATCTTACACAAGCGTCCTGCAATCACCTAAAAATCAGCAACGCGAACCACCAATTCCTTTATTTATAAGCAAAATATTCCTCTAGGACCATGCCAATAGTCAAAAACTAGATTATATCAGAAAAATGATCATCTTTGACATGCACAACAAAGAGCTACACATCCGACAACCCTCATTCTAGACTAGTAGTTTCTTCACCTGTCTTGATCCTGGATAAATGATCTAGTCCCATGTTTAATTGTCCATGCTTCACAATTACCTCAAAATCATATTCCTGAAAAAGAAAAAACCACCTACAGATCCTCCCCCCTACAACACAGTCTTGCTTACGAGGTACTTGAGAGCGAAGTGATCTGTGTACATTTTGAAATGCGCACCTAACAGGTAATGTTAGAATTTCTACAGCACATAGACCATCAGTAATCCTTCATGCTTTGTAACTAAATAGTTAATAAAGTCTCAGCCTTTAACAATTTCCTTCTTGTGAAGGCTCTAGGATGATCAATTTTTCCTTCTCCTCGTTAGGTCAATACTGCTCCCAACGCAATACAAGGGGCATCTACATGTAGATGAAACTCTTTCTTCCAATCCCAAAACACCAAAATGGGCAGATTCACAATCTTTTCCTTCAACACATGCAAACTACGTTGAAACTCCTCATCCCAGTAGAAAGTCGCATATTTCTTCAGTAATTTCTCCATTGGCACAATTATCTGTGCATAAGCTTTGATAAACTTTCTATAGTAGCCAATGTGCCCCAGCATTGCGCACAGCTGCTTTATATTCTTTAGATCTTCTAAATTGACAATCACAACTAGCTTCGTAGGGTCTACCTTTAATCCTGGCTTGCAAACTACATGGCCTATCAATATCCTGTGAGGCACACAAAATATACATTTCTTCAGATTCAGGGAAATCTGGTATCTGCAAGAAGTGTCCAACATAAGGCACGGGCTTGCAACTTGGCGCTTGACCAATCCAAAGAAAGTCTATTCATCAAAATACACTTCTAAGAACTTACGGATGAACTCTTTAAACGTTGCAATTACAGCCCTTGAGAAGACTATGGGTGCATTCTTTAGCTCTAATGGCATCACTGTGTACTGAAAGCATCCCCACTCTGTTGTGAAGGTTGTCTTTTTGTGATCCTCCAGTGCGATCTTAATCTGGTGGTACCTTGAAAACCAATTAGTGAACGAATAAGTTTCCTTCCCTCCAACATTCTCCAAAACTTCATTCGTAAATGGGGATGGAAATGGGTCATGAACACACACATCATTAAGCTTTCTCAGGTCTACACATATCTTGATTTCACATTGTTTCTTCTTTTCTTGGACAACCATAGAGCTTACCCAATCAGACTCTTCTACTGGCTCAGTGATTCCAGCTTCTAGCATTTTGTCCAGCTCTTTGCATACCTTCTCCTTATACTTAGGATTTATATGGTAGGGTCTCTATTTCACGAGCTTCGCATCAGGCTTTAAGGTGATCTTCACCATTCCTAGATCCCCTACTCTTCCTTTCAGGTCTGAGAACTTGGTAGGAAACAAGTCCTGGTATTCGTATAGTAGCTCCACCACTTTATCAACTTTATCTTCATCGCAATAATCACCTATCTTTTCAAACTTAGGTTGTGCGTTGGACCCAATGTTTACTTTCCTAATCTTTAGGAGTTCTGTTATGTCAGGGTTCATTGCTTTGGGTCCTTCAACCTCATGTTGCCCCTTGGTCTCTGGAATGTTGATCCTCTACGGATCCTCTTCTTCTTCTTTTGCAGTTACATTGCAGCATTC
Organism: Pinus taeda; assembly: GCA_000404065.3. Lineage (NCBI taxonomy): Eukaryota > Viridiplantae > Streptophyta > Pinopsida > Pinales > Pinaceae > Pinus > Pinus taeda. The sequence goes on from APFE030978197.1 coordinate 8,396, forward strand.
TAGCACATGGAATAACTGTGTGTTCCAGTCAGGCTGAACCCATTCTACCGGCTCCTCAAGCATCCTGAAGATTACGACCTTGATTTCCTAGAGCACTTCATCAATAAACTGAACTCGTCCTCAAAGCTAAAAGTTAACAAGAAACTTTCTCTCAGGAAGTCCCAGTCATTTGTCCCATGGCGTAGCTCCTTTTCCAAGTACCAGTTCATCGGAATAGTATCTAGGGTGTGACAAAAGATATGTATCCCTTACGGTTTAGTTTCCTCCCCCAAAGATTTATTCCATCATCCCAAATGCTCATGCGGATCATCCTTTCCTAAATATTTCTCTTTCAGGTGGGTATTCGTGTACCCAACCCTTAGCTTCATCATTCGCTTGTACATTTTCCAGACACCAAAGCTATCATTCTACATACCCTACCAACGGGTAATTATGCCCTAGACCTACTAGAGAAGGTATCATAAGAAGTTACGTTGACCTCCAGACAATAGTCTTTGCCAGTGCAAGCACCCAAGATTTGCAAGGGTACCCTCCAAAAGTACTGCTAACATGGTGCAACATTAGCCTTAGGTGGCATGGGATTCCCCTCCGCAACCACCTATGTGATCCCTAGGAAAGGCAACTATGTATACCAACTTGTATCAAAAGTCGATTGAAATAGTCATGAAGTAGGATCCAGCAAGTAGGAGAGGGGGTATCTCTCTTCCTTGTATTCACTCTCCCTCATGCATGACTCCCAGTCATGGATATTTTGTGATCTTTCTAATGATATTGAGTTTCACTCTTTATTCAACTTCTGAGTTTTGTAATTTGAGCGACCTTGGAGAGTTAACTCTCCACTCACCTATTCCAAGGCCCTAATGAACCTAAACTCGTTGGCATTTATTAATGACAATAATAAAAGTTATAGTTCATTTTATTAGATCGCTTGATTTTATATAGCCATTATTTACGTCATGGGGAATTACGAGAGTGAAACTGATGATGTTTTATGACGCAAAAGAAATCATTAGAAAACTAACTATATGGATGCAATCATTTTCTTCAAAGAAGAGTGATTTCTACTTGGGTTCTATGAAAACCTATATATAAGAAAAATATTTTTCTTTTCTTTTCTGAAACAATCCTCACACACCCAAAATAAAAAAAGACTAAGAATTCTTAAAATCCAAACTAACCTAATTCAAGTCAAAATGATGATGTAAGATCCTAAATAACACTCACAAGCAAATGCGTTTCTTTATAGAGACAATAAGCCAACTTGAAAATGAAGAGGGAAAAAAACTAAAAATAAATCTCTCTGCAAAGCAAGTAGAAAAAATTGCAAAAGATCACAATTCGCTTCTCAACAATAAAACAAAAAAAACTGTAATCCATAAGCTTGGAAAAAGAAAAACAAAAAGCAATGTTTTTGTGTTTTTTCTTTTAAGGAAACAAAAGCAACTTTTTGAGGTCATAGAAGTACTACTATAATTCGAAAGATCAAGAAATAAGTACAAGGAGTCTTCCAATATTGCAAGTTATAAAAATCATGAATAAATGAATAATTACTACAAACATGCACAAACTGATCTGAACTGCAGTAAAAGCTTTTGGGAAACCAACAAAATGTGAAGAAATAAATACTTTCAAACTTGCCAAAAAGACTCTTAAAAACTTACGAAAAGAAACAACACCATAAAACAAGGAAAAGAAACACAAGGGAACTTGAAATTTGGGATGAAAACATAATCAAAACCAATTTCTTGTTGCGGAAAACTAGAACATCCAAGAACTTGAAAATGAAGCCTTCAACCCAAGACGTAAACTACAAACTTGCTTAAGAAGCAATCCTTGGCCAAACAAGACTTTTCAGTGAGAAGGAGATTTTAAAAAAGAAATCTTGCAGCAAACCTGAGTTCTCTAGATAGCAGTTGAACATATAACAACATAAAACACCAGGCATTAGAACTAACTGGGCAAAAAGATTTGAAAAAATAATTCAAAAAATTACATACATGAATCTGTAAAGATACATAAGCATGCACACATGCTTCTAATACCAAAAAATCACATATACACGAGTCTTCTTGAAGAAACCTATGTGTATATTCGATTATAACCTAAGAAAACTGTGTATACAAAGCTTAATTAGGAAAAAACAAAAATCAATATTTGATCAAGAAGATCGGACTTGATGCCTCAGACACTAATGGATCAAACAACACTGTAAAATCAAGCAATCTAGAAAATGATCCCTAATTGAGAACAAACAACCCAAACCAGGAATAACAAGAATGTTGTTCATAGTGGAGTCACCAATTCTATTGTGGGTGAGAACACCTTAGGGTCTTGGGTTGAGAACCCCAACAGAGCGGAGGGCAAACCACAACAAGAAATTCTCAAGCAATCAACCTAAATTCTTATTCTACTAAAATGTGTAAGAGTGTCCTTACCCAGGAGTCCTATGTTTGAGTAGATCCCACAAGGTGCAAACACTCAGCTTCTCTTGATATCTTCAAAACCTGAAAATTATTCAAATGAAACACATACAACAGTAGAAACATAAAGCATGTTCATGATATTAACTTTAAATCATATAAATGAATGAAAAATTATGCATCAATGTAAGATTCATAAATGAATTACAATATAAATAGATGCATAAACACATTTAATATCGGAAACAGAACAACATTCCTTTATTGAAGTTAGCTACAAGGAAGGTGGAGAATTACGACCTGAGTCTTTCTCTGGCTCCAAGTGGAACCATCCTCTACATTCATCATTTCCCGGCCTTAGCAATCTTCCTCCATCACCAATACAAGGATATCTTCAAGAAAGATGAAGGATATCTCCAACAAGGAAACAAGGGTTTCCTGAAGCTTTGGGGAGTGCAGGAGGCACAAGGATTTCGTCAGAATCAATCAGGGATAATCTCACTATAGTATCAATATCTCATATCTTCTCCCTTAAGGCCTTCCCATGGAGGTTTATTTATACTTCACCAAATTATTATTTTTAGTTGGGAAACAGTTGGGCCATAGGCAATAGGAGGTGAGTAGCATGTAAAACTAGTGAACTCCTCCCGAAATTAAGGAAATTTAATTTTTTTAAGTGTTTTAACATATGTACGTGGGTTGGGTATATGCTAACCCACATGTACACGCTTTTATCACAAGGCAAATTAACGTATAGGGAATAAAACATTGTTTTTAAGATGTTGGACCAAGTCTGGAAGGAAGGGTTTCCCTAGGGAATAATCAGAGCATCAGATCTACCAAGAGTTGTAAATGGTGGTATAACACTCGAGACTTGATCCCAATAGTTGATTGAGTGATTTCTCATGTTACCTCTTAGAGGAAAGCCAACTGTGGGAAAACCTCTAGGGTAACCTCAAACCTCTTTGAGATTTAAAGTTGGCCTTTCAACCTAGAGAAGGATCTCTCCATAAAAATAAAATTAACTACTTGACAAGGTCACCATAGTAGAAGGTTTGGAATTGAGTCCTATAGCCAAATTTTTTGAAAAATGATTGAAATTTGGTTGGGCTATGTGAAAATCCTACCATTGGGCATGGAGTCTAACCTAATCAGGTCTTATACAAACATAACTTTGATGAGAAAAACAAATAAGCAGGGTAGAAATATTTCCTTTGACACTTCAATGATTTAGAGGAATATGAAGGAACTTAGTGTGAGGCTTAAATGAATAAAAACTATTAATTCCTAATAAATAAAGAAAAAGGAGCATAAAACATGAATCCCAATCTCATACTCTTTTTATCAGACATGAGGAAATATAAAACAATGTAAAAACAAATAGGTAAATACAACATAAGAATTTATGCAAATGGTCATAAAGATTGTTTTTCATTAATCATCTACTCAAAATACACAAGGATGAGTGATCTTGAAATAAACACCAACCATTTCTTCTCCTATAATATTTTCTTATATAAACAATACAATAAATGTAACAAGTTTTTAGCTTAAAAACAATTACAGTAATCCAATAATAGAAGGATAAATCTCTTAGGTACATGCACATGACACTTTCCAAACCTATCTACATCTAAATATCATGCTTTTGTTGGACTCATGGAAGGAGATAAGGATCAACAAGTCAAATTTGGTGAGGTTTGTTGGCTTGATAGGGCCTAACCCAAGTTCAATGTTATCCGCACCAACTAATATAAACTAACTGCTAGCCCTTTCGGCAACAGCCCATGCAGTGGAGGCTGCAGTCTCATCCAAATCAGTATTGGGGGATGCTAGAATGGGGTTTTTGGATTCAGAGGCCTATGTGATGTGTTCTTCCTATACTTATGGCTTGTATCTACATTCATGCACCTTTAACCCTTCTCAATAAATAACTACTGCAAATCTATCTAAACAGCTTCCAGTTGTTTGCGAAGGTTCCTAATTATACGGATCATGCATAAAGATTACAAATCCACAACTTTCGCGTAGTAAACAAGCATTAATTCATGTAAATCATAACACAGAGCGAAGATACATAAAATTTGCATAATTAAATAAGAAGACACAGATGCACTAGATTTAGCTCAAAATAGTCTTTATTAAGTATAATCATTAAATTAAAAGCTTTATTTCCCTGTGCACTCAGCTGCAAGAGCCTTCCCTTTTTGCCTAAGTATAGGAAACAGACCTTTCTTACCTTAGAAACTTTCCCTTACAATTATTCTTCACTATTAGATACTTCTTAAGACTTGCTATGACTCATCTATATATAGAATTTGCATTACAACACCATGGTCCACGGACCATGGGCAGGTCTCCAAAACTCTATATCACCGACCCACCTAAGGGACTAAAGCCCCTTTTGACTTCTACTAGCTTTGCACTCTACTTCCACATTTCTCGGGGAATTTACATTCATTCCAAAAAGATACTACAAAAATGACCTAGAACATGATGAAAATGACCCCAAGGACCCCTTCCCAATAGGCCCCCAACACAAACTAAGTGACTCGCCATCGACTCACTCAGTTGGCATAGAAATCTTATGTTCGAGTTTGTTGAACTCCATATTCAACACTTGTAAGTCATCACTACCCTCCACCATGACCTGCTACACTTCCTCAACCAACTTTTGTGTTGTAGGGCCTTCCACTGCGAGGCCCATTGTCCGTTTTGTTTGATGGACTATCTTCAACTTCTCCTGTATTGACAGAGTAATTTGTCTTGCTTCCTTTGTCTATGACTGTGTCATTGCCTTCAAGATGGCCTCTTTTCTCTGCATCTCCTCATTCTTTGTTTGAGTTGTTTCCCTCCTATTGAGTGAGTGAAGTGTTGCACTACTGCCAAAGTGGGCGCAGTCACCCTAAGTTCATCAAATTATTGTTGCATCTCCCCAATATCTGTTCCAATTTTCTGCAAAGTGGGGTCCTCCTTCAAATTTCTCCATAATTCCATTACTTGCTAAAAGAGCTCTGTGCAACCCTTGACCATTGCATATAACGTGATAATTCCCTCTTTGATGGTTGCTCTATGCTGCTCCTAGACTTTTGGTGCCATGGCTGGTTGTAACTTCAACTGTAATTCAGAAATCTGCATCTGTCACTCAAATTGGACTCGGCCGACCTCCTCTTCTGATTCTCTAACTACTTCAGTACACTTTCAAATATTCATTGTTGATGCTGCATCTTTAGGAATGTTGAGTTCTAGTAGCACATTACATGCTTGTATAATGGTTGCCTCGAAGCTCTAGATGCACATGGCCATCTCTTCCTTTTTTGTCAATGGTTTTGTCTTTTCTGTGAATTTTTTCTCATTGTTCATCTTTACTTCATTGATTACTAATAGTGTGAGCTTCTTCCTGACCAAGAGCTCATCTTATACCCCCTGATGAATTTCATGAAGGCTCTAAATAGGCAACACAGCAAGGGTGACACCCACATCCTTGACTTGGGAAAGATGGGTGTTCACCTCTTCTAATTGTGAGCATAGTGATCCCTTTGGTAATGGTATAACTATGAGTTCCATAGTGATATCCATCTCTAGCACAATTGTGCTCGCTTACTGTAGGCTCACTTGAATCCTGCTCTCTTGTCCCACACTAGCTTGTAGTCGTCCTATTTGAATCTGCAACTCACGCAAATCCTTCTACATGTTCACTAGTGCCTGTTGGTATTATTGCTCAAACTGCGTCTACAATTTGATCATTATTACACAGATCTTATCTCCGATCTCATCCAAGTCCCCTTTAGTGAGGACCATTGGATCAACGTGTGATTTCTTGCTTCTTTCTAGGCCCAAATGTTGTCTCCTTGGTCTTCTTCTACAGTTTAGAGGGAGTACTCTGCTCCTCGTTGCCACCTCCTTCAATTTGGAAACCCTCCTTGTCTTTAGTGTGATGAGAAGAAAAATCCTCAACCTCCACTATGGTCTCCTTCACGATGTCCTCCTTTTCAGTAGCTGCCTTAGCAGTGACTAACTTGGTAGCAACTTCCTTCTGTTTTTGTGCTACATTCTCTCGGGTTGTAGCCCTCTTAGCTTCCTTTTGTTTTTACATTGATGTTGGCTGCATGGAGGAACTTTCCCCAACCTTGATTGCACCTACACTGAGATTTGATGGTTGCAACTACTCTCTTGGCCATTTCCCCACAATCTCCTGTGCATCTGCTTCATTCACCAGGTACGACAATTGGTACCATGTTTTGCTCAGATTATTCCTTGCGCAGATAGACACATTGTGAAAATCCACCGTGTACTCTGCATAGGCCTCTAGCTGCTCAAATACGGTTGGTGACAGTCATCGCATCTGGTTGATCATGATGCGGAGCTCCATCTCTACCAGCACCTAAAACATCTTCATCTGCATGACCCTCTCAAGATCCTTTATCACCTATAACAAAGTGAACTTTGCGGCCTCTAGTAAGTTGTCATCTCGTGGAGGGAATTGAATGTCTTCTGGCAGTCTCGATGCAACTAGGTAAATTAACAACAACAACCACACATAGTGGAATTCCTTGCTGTCATTATGTGCTTCGTGACAATTTAAAAAAATCTCCTTACATGGACATGGTGCCCAGTTATAATGTAACCCCTTTGTGCATTGGGCAGCAAGAGAAATAACTAGCGCTGGAAACTCATTCGTGTGACACTTTCTCATGATCTTATAGGCCAAAATCTGCATTGAAAACCATACCACCTTATCTGTGATTGAGTGAATTGAGTATCCATGCGACTTCCTTATTAAGCCAAACCTACTCTTCATTTTGTCTGCAAGCTGTTTTTACTTGGTCATAACACCAAACTCCTCAGCTGGATCCACCCCTTGGTATGGCAACCTTGTGATGTAGTATATTAGCATATCCGTAATGGGGAAAGGTTCTCCCAACCAGAGACAACCATCATCTACCAAGGTAAGGAGTTGTCGAATGCAGACCATATTGATATTCATCCTGCTGAAATGTGACATCCACATCATGTTTAGCAACCCATCCTTACCAACCCCCGCGACCCACTTCATATGCTCCAGCTACATGACTCCAATTTCCTCATAGTATATCTTGGCTAAATACTTTTTCAACGCTAACTGTGGGAATTGTTCATGGTTAGCCAGCTCCCAGTCTTCCATTTTGAGTGCAGGAATGCACCCTAAGAATGTGCCTTCAAATACCACCTTCTCCCGCAACAACGGTGTAGAGATCATGAACTTAGAAGAATATGGGTCTTTTTGTACCTCCACTTTTCCTTTCCGTCGAGGGATATATTTCAGGAGCGTAGTGATAGGCTCTTGCACATTATCTTCTAACTCTTCAACACCTTCGTCAAGGTTTTATTCGTCAAGGTCCAGGAGCTCATGTCATTATTTTGACATGTCCATCTTCCCTTTCTACTGAATCTTAGTACAGTTCTTCCTCGGTGACTACCTCACTGGAACAGACTGCGGTTTCTTCTTCTTCTCCTTATCAAAAAGACGGTTTCAGCCTAGGTGACCTTGGTGCCATAGGTACATAGGGTATATCTTCCATCATTGATGTAATTTAAGGGGCTACAACTTCAGTGGGAGTGACTTTAGAACTTGCAGCTTCTGCAGGGTTAGTGGTTGTCATTCTCTCTAGGAAATCATCATGGAATGCTTCGAGCATGTTAGCTAACCCTAGATGTAAGGAGGGATCCTCCCAATTCTCTCATTTCATAAAATTAAGATAAGAGTTCTCATAAGAAATTTTCAGAAGGCAAAGTGTTCTACTGCAGGGCAACATGCCAGATTTATAGGCAATGTCAAATTCAAATCTGACCATTACCTCAAAAATTCTATCATAAATGCATCTTTGGAGGCAGATTTCCAAATATTTGTGCCATAAATGTTGCCTACCCACTCCTCTTAATGAGATTTTCACAATTCACTCAGCTATAGTGCACCCAATGGCTATTTTTTGACCTTGCTGCATGACACCAACTTTCATGGTGCAGCTCTTCTAGTGCTCTTTTTGCTTCCATCACACAGCCCCCTCACTTCGCTTTTCCACGTTTTGGGCGGTGCAGTTTATAGTCCCACACTTCCTTGCAGTTTCTTGGATTACTAAGACTATCCTGCCATCATATAGTCATTACACAGGGGAAACATCCCCTTTATACAACTTCAATTGACTTCCATTGAGTTTACCTAGAAATATTTCCCCATTCAGCTTCGCGAGCTCAACTCTGCCACCATCTGTAATTTCCTTGATGACATAGGGACCTAGGCAATGCATTTGGAACTTTCCAGGAAACTTCGTGAATTTTCTATCATAAATTAGGACTAAATCATATACCTTGAAGGTGTGCACCTTAATGTGTCGATTGTGCCAGGCCTTCTCACGCTCCTTTTGCACCTTTCGGTGAAATCCCACTTGAAATCAATCTTCTTGTAATTCCAACAACTGCGTCAGCCATTCCTCCATAGTTTCATGATCCGCCATTTCCATCAATGTTGCAATCAGCAAACTTGACATAATATACTCCATGGGAATTACAACCTCTATCCCCTACACCAATCTGAACGAAGTTTGTCCTGTCAACATTTTACAAGTCATCCTATATGCCCATAGGGCCAGCGCTAACACATACAACCCAATCATTTCTCTGTGTGTTGTAGACTTTGGTCGACGCATTCTGTGGGATTTTATTGAATGCTTCAATCGTACCTTTTCCCTGAGGATGATAGGGTGTACTCTTTTGATGATAGGCCTGAAATTATTCAAGCATCATGATAATAGTTTCATTTAGAAAATGTGTACCCCTATCACTCATCAGTATCTTAGGACACCCAAACCTTGTCAAGACATATTCAAGCAGGAACTTCGTAGCTATAACAATTGTACAGTCTTTCATCGGTTATGCTTCTACCCATCTTGTGAAGTATTCAGTAACTGTAATAATATATCACATGCCTATATTTTTCCTAGTTGGTTGTATCAGACCCACAAAGTTGATCACCAATTTATCAAATACTTTTAATGAAATCTGAGGATTTAAAGGCAGTTCGTCCCTCCATGATGGATTTCTAGTCTGTTGACATGCATCCCATGCCCTACAAAAACACCTTAGAATCCTTATGCATCATTGGCAACCATAACCCTACACGCAAAATATTCTTCACGGTTTTTATGCCTGTATATTGTCCTCCAGCTACTCCCACATATGCTTCAGCGAGGATGCTATCTCATTCAAACTCGAAACATACCAGTGTAGTATTTCATCAGTGCCCATCTTACACAAGTGTCCTATAATCACCTAAAAATCAGCAACACGGACCACCAATTCCTTTTCTTATAAGAAAAATATTCCTCTAGGGCCATGCCAGTAGTGAAAAACTAGATTATATCAGTGAAATGATCATCTTTGACATGCACAACAAAGAGGTGCACATCTGACAACCCTCGTTCTAAACTAGTAGGTTCTTAACCTGTCTCAATCCTGGATAGATGATCTAGTCCCATGCTTAATTGTCCATGCTTCACAATTACCTCATAATAATATTCCTGAAAAAGAAAAAACCACCTACAGATCTTCCCCCCCACAACACAAGCTTGTTGACCAGGTACTTGAGAGCAGAGTGATCTATGTACATTTTAAAATGCGCACCTAACAGGTAATGTTAGAATTTCTGCAACACGTAGACCATCATCAATCCTTCATGCTCTATAAATGAATAGTTATTCTCAACCTTTAACAATTTCTTTCTTGTGAAGGCTCTAGGATGATCAATTTTGCCTTCTCCTCGTTAGGTCAATACTGCTCCCAACACAATACAGGAGGCATCTACATGTAGATGAAACTCTTTCTTCCAATCCCAAAACACCAAAATGGGCAGAGTCACAATATTTTTCTTCAACACATCCAAACTACGCTGACACTCCTCATCCCAGTAGAAAGTCGCATATTTCTTCAGTAATTTCTCCATTGGCACAATTATCTATGCATAAGCTTTGATAAACTTTCTATAGTAGCCAGTGTGCCCCAACGTTGCACACAACTACTTTACATTCTCTGGAGCTTCTAAATTGACAATCACCACTAGCTTCATTGGGTCTACCATTAATCCCTGCTTGCAAACTACATGGCCTATCAATATCCCATGAGGTACACAAAATATACATTTCTTCAAACTCAGGGAAATCTGGTATCTGCGACAAGTGTCCAACATAAGGCGCAGGCTTGCAACTTGGTGCTTGACCAATCCAAAGAAATTCTATTCATCAAAATACACTTCTAAGAACTTACAGATGAACTCTTTAAACGTTGCAATTACAGCCCTTCAAAAGAATGTGGGTGAATTCTTTAGCTCAAATGGCATCACTGTGTACTGAAAGCATCCCCACTCTGTTGTGAAGGTTGCCTTTTTGTGATCCTCCAGTGCGATCTTAATCTGATGGTACCCTAAAAACGAATTAGTGAATGAATAAGTTTCCTTCTCTCCAACATTCTCCAAAACTTCATCCATAAATGGGGATGGAAATGGATCATGAACACACACATCATTAAGATTTCTTAGGTCTACACATATCCTAATTTCACCTTGTTGCTTCTTTTCTTGGACAACCATAGAGCTTACCCAATCAGACTCTTCTACTGGCTCAGTGATTCCAGCTTCTAGCATTTTGTCCAGCTCTTTGCATACCTTCTCCTTATACTTAGGATTTATATGGTAGGGTCTCTATTTCACGAGCTTTGCATCGGGCTTTAAGGTGATCTTCACCATTCCCAGATCCCCTACTATTCCTTTTGGGTTTGAGAACTTGGTAGGAAACAAGTCTTGGTATTCGTGCAATAGTTCTGCCACTTTATCAACTTTATCTTCATCCCAATAATCACCTATCTTTGCAAACTTAGGCTGTATGTCGGACCCAATGTTTACTTTCCTTATCTTTAGGAGTTCTGTTATATCAGGGTTCATTGCTTTGGGTCCTTCAACCTTGCGTTGCCCCTTGGTCTCTAGAATGTTGATCCTCTACGGATCCTCTTCTTCTTCTTTTGTAGTCACATTGTAGCATTCTAGCACATGGAATAACTATGTGTTCCAGTCAAGTTGAACCCATTCTACCGGCTCCTCAAGCATCTTGAAGATTATGACCTTGATTTCCTAGAGCACTTCATCAATAAACTGAAACTCAAAGTTAACAAGAAACTTTCTCTCAGGAAGTCCCAGTCACTTGTCCCATGGCGTAGCTCCTTTTCCAAGTACCAGTTCATTGGAATAGTATCTAGGGTGTGACAAAAGATATGTATCCATTCCGGTTGAGGTTCCTCCCCACAAAGATTTATTCTATCGTCCCAAAAGCTCATGTGGATCATCCTTTCCTAAATATTTCTCTTTCAGGTGGGTATTCATGTACCCAAACCTTAGCTTCATCATTCACTTGTACATTTTCCAGACACCAAAGCTATCTTTCTACATATGACACCAACGGGTATATGTAGTGTGCAGTGCCAGATCAAGTGCCTTGAATCGATGTTCTTCGGGAATCCCCCTTTCAAACTCATCCAAAACTAAATTAACATCATTTAAACCATCATAATGGCAGAGATTTATTTCCTCCGTGGATACGTACTACAATGATTTTTTCATCAAATTGTAATGTAGCATAGCAAATTCATTCAACCTATTCTACCAGTGCTTGAGTTCTTTATTTGAATCTAAGGTACAAGAACTATCTCTATCCCACCTGCTTTGCCCATCTGTAGTGAGATTGATCCAATCTTCATCGCAAAAAGTTATCTTCTATATTTGATCCAAATCATCATCCTCTTCATAGTCACGGACCAGTTCAGTGTAGTGCGCTCCTTTAGCGGGGTCCTGTGGCATGATAACCCTAAGCACCTTCTTCTCAAATTCCATCCTTCACTTCTTCATATTAATTACAACATCCATGTTGAAGGCCCAATTAATTCCTAGCAGCACAGGGTAAGGATTTTTGTCATCCAATATTTCAATTACTTCAAAATCTTCCAGAGCTCTTTCTCCCTCAATATCGAATGTTACCCCATATAGGTGCCCCATTGGAATGATTTTTTCTTGGTTAGCCATGCGCAACTATATAGGAGACCATTGTAGCGTAGGTATCGCCATTCTCTCACATGTCTTCTTAGGTAGTACATTTGCATCAAATTCCAGATCTAAGATGACTTTATCCATTTCATATTCTCCAATCTGCACAGTCAACCTCATCTTGTGCCTTGTCCACTTCTTATGTTTACCCAGTTTCCTTACAGCACATTGTTCTGAAGTAATCTTACTTTTTCTCGAACAATTATCAATTAGCTCCTGGAGTCCTTCTACTGGCTTCTTATCTCGCAACATCTTCATACAAGTTTTCATAAAAGTAGGCAATAGCGAGGGATCCAAGTTGTGTACTTCATTGTTTTCAACCAATTTTTCTTGACACCCTAACATAAAAGCTTCATAAAAATTATTCTTGGGTTCCATAAAATTTTCTCTAGCCATGCTGAGATCAAATCCGACCTCCTTTTTAGCAACTTTGCAAACCTAGTCTTCGGTTTCTGTTTGCTTTCATTTATCTTATCCTCTAGCCATATCACTTCATGTTACGATATTGATGCTATGGTCCTCTTCGTGAGGCTCTTCCCTCATCATCATATGTTTTTCGTAGGTTGTTGCATATTTTTCTCCTACATTTTGGCTATTAGCACTGGGAAATCTTCTATCACATGATCAAATTGTTTGCAATACTGACAGGATGGATGTGTTGGGTTCTGACAACTACATGAAAAATGTCCTGCTTTGCCACAATTATAACAAACATTTTATCCATGACATCTTCTAGCCCCTCCTCCTCTTCCTCTTCCATGGCATAGCATCCTCCACATTCCATATGTGAGCTCTGATCCTGAGGTTGATATTCTTTTTGCATTCGATATCTAGGGGTCCACTCCTTCATCAATTCATAGTTTCGATATTTTCTCTCATTATGCCCAACTAATTTACAGAAAGTAAAAAACAATTGTTGTGGAGTCTGTACAAACTTTTGTAAGAGGTGAAAATTTTCAATTGTGTTCTTCTCGACTATCTAGCAGATAACACACCATAATGGTACTCCCTTGCTTGGTCCTGCAATGTTTTCAAGCTTCAAAGGGACATGACCACCTCTAATCAAATAATTATGATAAACAGGGAAATGATCCTTATCATGTCCCTTGTCCTTACATTTTATGCATCACACTTCAATGTGCACCTCAGTCTGAGCATCCTTTCTTGTCTTCAAAATCTGCAACTCCATGTGTAGACTTGTTAGTTATGAATAGATCTGTTGTACTCCAACATTCATATCCTATATTGCTGAGGCTTCCAACCACATTGCGATCTACAAAACTTCTACTTGTGTTCCTATCTTCTTCTGTGATAATGGTAATTTTAGATAAGGCAACACCAAAGCAATGTACCATTCTCTATGTTGATCATCTGTTATCTTCATATTAGCCTACTCAATCAAGAATTTTAGCCTCACCAAAATCCCATGAATCATTTACCCTTTACTGTATTTCCTTAAACTCGATGATGAACTGCACCTAAGACTTAGGCTTCCTAAACTCACTGTTCAACATCTATTGAGTCTCTACCATTATCATGCCAGGTCTATCCTAACAAAACTTGATATGCCAAGTCAGTGCCCTATCCTACATCATCGTGACCAGTTACACTTTCTTTATATTATCATCAGCAATATTTTGCATTGTCCACATAGCATCCGCAATGAACCAAAATCGTTCATGGTCTTCACTCCCTACCTCTTTAAAGATTGACATCTTCATTGTGCTCGCCATGTTGAATAGTTGATGCAGAGGTGGAGGTGGAGGTGGAGGTGGAGGTAGAGGAGGAGTGGATGGGTGAGGTATCCTTGGGATACCCTGGCTTACTATCTGCAGTGTATTTTGCAGTGTACTCAAAATAGTTCCTTCATCGTCATTGGAAGAGGGTCCTAACAATAGGATTTATTATGAGCCCAATTCTCTATTCCTTCTGAAGGGTTTTCCACTTCGCATAGTCTTGAAGATCAAGGTAATGATATAACCCTTTTTTCACACAATGATCCAAATGGATCCGAGAGAACTTTCTAAGTCTTCATAAATCCTTTTAAAATCATGCCCAAGGCCCAAAATCCTTTAAAAGATTGAAATTATGAAGAAAAACACTATCGGGAGGCCCAAAACCTATGAAAACAGAGTAAACAAAGCCATCGGCGCTTTAACACAATGTTAAATTAGAGCAGTCGAATCTGGCCAATCAACGGCCCAGATCTGATTGATGGATCACTATCAGCAAAAACTATTGGCAGAATATCAGCGCTTTATGTATATAAATTGCGACGGCAATTGGCGGAGTGAATCTGGACTGTCGATCAAGCACGCAGATCGACGACCCATATTAAATTAGTGGATAACTATCGGAGGATGCAGTGGAGTGCTTTACAACGGCCCAAGGGTTATCACAATAAGCAATTGCAATATATCGCATCGCCGCATCGCATCGGAACTGTGCAGAGGAGCAGGGCCAATGACAATGATGGCATTGATATTATACACCCAATAATAAAATAGGTGGCATTGCATATATTTTGAAGTTCGAAAAGCTGAGTTATCTTTTGTAAATCACATTTTTCTTGAATAAAAGAAAATCTAAGGAAAAAGTGTCAATGTGATGTCACGGAACAGAAAGTGTTTACTAAGAATATTGAACAATTTTTCAGGTCTAGAATGCAGGATTTCACAATGTTTTAGTGCATTTTCGCAGTTTGACATATTTTTCCAAAATACAAAGGAATGGGCCCTCTCGCTATGTGATAGCGACCTGTGGGCGGACCCAATAGGGGAATGAAGTGTATTAAAGGACTTCTGAAGTCCAACATATCATGTTTTTGGCAGGATTTCCCCGTTTTATTCATATTTCTCTGTGTTGATAAACAAATGGTCGTGTTTGGGAATCCGATGGATTTCAAAGGACCCAGACACTCTTACACTGTGGAATCTGTGGCCACCTCCCCTTCAAGTGTTATGCCATAATTGGGAACCACTATAAGTGTTATAGCTCCAAATCTCACCATTATGGTTTGTGATGCTGCACTCATGGCCTAGGGCAACCCCTCCTTCCAGACCTGGTCCAAAATCTAAAAAACAGTGT